>VJMY01000018.1:0-307204 GCA_009869795.1 Neelides sp. FZ-2019 | reverse complement strand
TCAAAATCTTCTTTCCGCTTTTCTGAATTTCTAGAGTGTAAATTAAAAGAGTGAAATTCAGCTAGGCGGAAAGAAGATTTTGACGACCCTGTATATAAATTCCTGATAGATTCCCATAATAAAGATTCCCTCAACATAAACTTGAAAGAAGGTCGTGGGAAGTAAACAGATTGACTTGACTCATCACTAACTTTGAAAATAAAAGCACTCACAAATATTTGACACCATTGTTTGTTTAAATTCCATGAAAGAATTTACTCCCTGTTTCATCTTGTGTTCAAAGAGCTCAAGAAAGAAATCCGACATGATATATAATACTAATACAAGTATTATATAACTGACAATGTAAGTAAGTGTAATCGTACCTTGATGGTCGGCTGTTGAATGAGAGGCGATGGATCTGGTGGATTTTGGATGTCAGTTTGGGCCGTGAGAATCGCCGGCTTCCGGAACTTGAACATCCTCGTGATCCAAAAGGACGAGTCACAGAGAGACCGACAGAAATGCACTCTGTCCTTTTAATTATTACGATGGGATCTCAAATAAAATATGCACTAAAAACTGACGCTACGGAATTTCTACTTCGCTTTATCCTCCTTTTCTGTTTTCTTAACTTTCCTTCTGAAAAGATATTAAAGAATTTTATTATTAAACACTTAATCTTAAATCAAAAGTTTAAAAAAACTCCTCAATTAATGGAAAAACCTTTTTAACCAAAGGATAATTCATTTATTCAAAAATTAAAATAAACTTACAAAGAACTCTTATGGCTGTTTAAGAAAGTGCGTAGAGACGAGTTTTAGCGAAATCATTTGACTTTCCTTCAATCAATCATGAGGAGGCGAGACTGAAAAAAAAGAAAAAAATAGCATTGATTCATGAAATTAATTGTGCCATTAATTAATTAAGTTTATTGAAACTAGAGAATTTTCACGCGCTCACCTACAAATCAGAACTTCTTTTTATTTCTCACAATGGTTCTCACAACACACGAAGACTTTCCATCTGAATCTATACGTTGTTTACACACAATTCTCTTTGCCACGACAAATGTTCGAATGTCTCTTATAACTATTCAATATTACTTATAAATATTACATTATATTTATGTATCTTATAAACAAGATTCTTACAAACAAGCTTCACAAATTCCTTTTCTAACGTCAACTCTCCAATAAAATGAATCCAAGCAGGAAAGTTTCAAATCCTCTAATAAATCTTCATTTGTCTTTCATAATCAAGACTTGAACACATAACATATAATGATTTAGTTTAATGTAATGCGCTTTTAGCTATTAAATATAAAATAAAATTAATTCAAATGCCAGGATTGATTCATTTTAATTAAAAGGACAAAAGGAACATTCATGAATAGGAACTAGAGTGTGGTGGAAATGGAAAAAAAATTAGAATTCCTCAAAAGCCTCAATGGAAATGAGCAATGGAGATGGAAGAGTTGGGCCAAAAAGAATGAAGATGTTGATGATGGAAAATATTTGAACAAATGCCAGAAAAAGTAGTCAGGTCAATCCATCAACTCGCATTTATCATGTAGCCTCTCATGAATCTTGCTTTTATCAACTTTAATATGCAACTATATGGAATGAATTATTTTGTAAGAAATATGAGGCTAGTTTTCAAAAATCTCAACCTTGTCACATCCACATGAAAATATAATAATTAAATCTTAAAAGACAACTGAACGACATTGAACAGTTTAAATAATCTTTCTGACCAAATGCAATGATATTTAATAAACTAAAGAAAACGTACTATATCTGTACTAGATATGCCAAAACATTACGCAAAAGTGTTTTGAACAATTTTTGAATGAAATGTTTACATCCACATGCCACATGTATATGCAAGAAGTATTAAGTTGAATATTGATGTTAAAAGTAAAATGAGATTTTTGCCTACCTTATGTAAAGATGGAAGAAAGAGGAGGATGAGTTTGTTAATTCAATGTTTTTACTCGTTTCATACGGGGTCGCGATGTGGGTGAATCAATTCATACTTTACGATTTTTGGCCACGAGTCAAAAATGAAGGCAAAAGGAAGGAAATTCCTTCGCAATTCCCCAAAAACTTCCTTTCAACGAACCCTCAATCTCCTCCCAACACACAGTACACACTCACACGTGTCTCTTTCACAAACCCCATGCACCATCAAAATTGATATTATTCAATCCCTCCCAATTGTCCTCCTCGCACTAATTTTAAATATTTACAATCTCCACACTTACGATTTCGTGCACGGATCCATTCCCCCGATACTCACTCGCCCAACTCAACTCAAATCACAACATTTAAAGGCCGAAAATAATGCTTATTATTATTAAATTCCAAGTTCCTGCCTAAACATCAAGTAGAGCATTCAAACTCTTGCCTCGCTCAGAGAACTAAAAGAGCACGAAAACAAGTTGTAGAGAAGAATCACTATAACGCATTCACAATCAGAAAACTTCTCTTTTCCTATTAAGCTCCAAGGAAGAGAAAGCTAAATGAGAGTTATTGCGTAAGTTCCTCCCAATTAAATATATGATGATGCGAAGACGTGAAGTGATACAAAGGGATTGTGGGGGAATTAAATAGAAGAAGAATATAAGAATGTAAGAAGGCCTCCCTCCTCAGCCACCTCTCCGAGTATGAAGCTTAGTGAGTGCGAGATGTTGATCCTATCCGTTCGTTCACTCCGATATTGATTCGCGGAGCATAGGGAAAGTTCAGAGAAAAACCCTGGCGGCGGAAACACCGAAACGATGGTGCAAAAACTGTAGAGACGCTTGCGCATCTCTCCCGCCCCACCACCGCCGCTATGACCATAATGCATTTGAGAAAGAAAGAGTAAAAGGCGTCTACTACGTCTCGGGTCGGCGGCTTCTTCCCAATCTTTGCTCAAATCCTCTCAAAGGCTATTCCATTTTAGCAATATACCAATGTATGGTAAGGATGCCTCATCCCTAATAACATTTTGAGTCTTTCTCTCTCAAGGAAGTCTCTCAAGACTTCCAGGACCACACATGTCTCTTTGGTTATATTTCCCATCCAGCTATACACTAAGCCCCAAGAACTCAATTCCGCCTCTCACTGACTGACCTCATATGAAATGTTTTATTAAAATATATTCTGCCACCAGTATTTATCTTATATGATTTATATCACCCATAGACTTTTGCGTCTATTTACTATCGATCCCTAGCTCAAAATAAGCCTTAAATTATTCTCATCAAATATTAATGTGCTTTTGTAAGGATCGAATTTTTCTCCAACCGTTTCCATAGGAAGTCAGGACTTTTTCTCACGTTGTCATTTAAAGAAATTGACACTCGTCAGCAAGAGAGCCAACCCTTAATATACATTATAGATTTAACAATCAACTAAAGAAATATAAAATCTAAAAAGTGTATATAATAGGGATGTTCTAAAGAAGCAGAGCCGTTGAGAGATTAAAAGGAAAAGTGATTAGAACCGACAGGAACCTGGATTGAATTATTCATAGAGGCGTCTCTCTTGAAGATCAAATAAACAGGGCGGTGTTTATTAGTGCGAGCAGTTCCGAACCAGAAACCTGGCCATCAAATAAACTAAAAAGGTGTTCATCAATAGGCCCAGAAGATTCTATATATCTTGTCCCTGACTGTAGTGATGAATATTACTTTATATTCATGCCGAACGAAGATCCTTTGAGCCTTTTACGAATCAAATGCGAGACCTTGAGAAGAAATTGGAGCAGAAATGAACTTCGCATTTTCATATTTCTCCCCCATTTGCTATTATTTAACTGCACTCCTTTGACCATTTCATAACTGGGAAAGTATTAAAAAGTTATAGGGGAATAAAAACATCCGTATTATTCAATAATATGATTATTATGCTCAATTCAACAGAAATGTTTTTATTTACACAAGTTTCTTTCTGAGACTTTCTTAATGCGTAGAAAAGGAATATGAGCCCTTAAAATGTTTTTAATAATTTAATTGCCTATTGCTTAAACTAAATTTCAATAGTAATAAATTACTTTACATTTAACATTAGACATATCGTGTTCCAGTCCACAGGGAATTCTTGGAAATCATATAAATATTATATAGAACAAATGGTTCGACATATGAAGTGTTAAGGAAAGTACCTTGCTTTTTAATAAAAAAAAGTAGCTAGAAAAAATATAAAATTTGCCTTTGGTGATGCGAGTATATTATTATTTCAAAGAATCAAGTCCATTAAAAAGAGCATTGTATAATACTTATGGAATGTTGAATAAAGCCAATAGTTATATTCTTCCTAAGTAATAAAATCCATTTTTGCAGGATCGCATGATCTTGTACATAAAATGTATAATTTATAATGATATATAATATAATTCGCAAATGTTTATGAAAATGTATTAGATAATATCTGAAAAATACTGATTACTCCACTGGACGAATAAAGATTGCACGAGAGCCCATTGCGTGGGCTCAATTTGAGCAAAAAGTGGATAATAGTGCATAATGCTGAATTAGCAAATCATGGAATAAATATTGATGACTCACAATACATGACATTGTAAATAAACGGAAAGAGTTCTTCGTTTAACTTATTTACTCTTGAATCTACCAGCATAAAATAACCCTTACTGGAGCGAAATTGAATTAAGCAATTGCAAATACATGAAACACCAGAAAAGAATTCTCGAGAAGGCAAATGAATCTATGAAAAGGATTCTTATTCTCGTCGCCTCTTTCATCCATTATGAATGAGAGGAACTGTGAGTGTTGAGAAAAAAGATTTGGAATAAGAGAAATCCTATACTTTATTGATAATTCGCCTGAATGCAAATTTTTTTTTATACTCGATGCAAAATGCATTGAAAGGGAAAAACCAAAACGAGAAAAGAAATTGAACCTTAAAAAACTGCAGTTGTTGCTTTATAAAAAGATCTTATAACCTTGAACTAACTTTCCGTATTATCAATTGGTCTTTCATTTAAAAATAAATATTCGATTTTTCTCATCTCTGCTTTGGGATTTGAATTTTTTAGCAAAGTTTAATTGAAAGAGAAGAACAAGAATACATTCGTTTAAAGTAGGTAGAGCAATATTTTTATATTGCGCTGTCCTTAAAGATAATTTTTATTGGCTAACAAAATAATCCATAATCATCCGCCAATGCTAATGATAAAGTTTCCTGTTTAAAATTTTAAAGAGCTGAAATAACAGAAGTTGAATATTGAGCGAGTCAAGGCAGACGGAACAATTAATTTGTAATGAGGCTTTAATGGAAGCAACCTTTAAGTTCAAAAGTCAGACACAATACAATTCGCCCACAATAGTTGTTTAATTATTAAAAGCATGAGAGATTTATGAAATATGAACGCGAACTTTTGAAGGTTGAAGTTATTCGCGATGCAATCATTTTTATATAAAATATCTGTAAAATATGGAGAGCTATAAAATAAGTATCCGAGTACAAATTAATTTAAATTGTTGAAATAACGCAGCATTGGTGCAATATGTGACGATATTATGAGGATTCTAAGTTCTAATCAGTTTAATACTTATTGTTAATAATGCGATTAAACTACATATAAGAAAAGTACATTCGTCATTTCAATGAAATGAAGCTCAAATGATATAACTTTTATAACCACCTTGTCATTTGCCGTGCATAACCAACCAATATTTTTTGATATGAGAAATGAATTATTCATGAAAAATCTACAATTATATGATACAAAATGAATGCCATTCACTCCATTCGAGCGTTAGTATAAAAATAAATTGGGATTGATTATAAATTGATTTATCATAAATTTTTCAAAAGCACGTTGTAAAGTATGAATTTAAGTTTAAAATTGAACTACTGCACGTAATTTACGAAACTCATAGCCTTTAAATTATTTTATTTCAATTTGTCGTGTGTTAAAAATGAGGGGAATAAAATATAATTATGATTTAATAAAGAATTGTGTTCCTACCAGCATTGATAAATAGGTATAATATTACTGAAGTTTACTGATCTAATAACTGATAACTAGAATAAGCATGAATGATCTATGAAATTGAAATTAAAATCGACTCACCTGTTCAATGGATCACTGAATAAGAAAATTTTCCGTGATCTCTGAATGCCTCAGCTCATTAATAAACTATTCTAATTGCGAACCAGATTCCTCGTGGAAGATGAGAGAGTTAAATAATTAACTAAATAAATGAAAATAAAGAGAGAGGAAAACTAGGAATGTTGACTCGAACGTAGTGGAGTTTGAACTGAGGGAGGAACCCAAGTAGTACAAGAGAAAGTATCAGCTTTTAACTGTACAGTGAGCCAAACCCTTCACTACCTTCTTTAACGTTTTTAATGAGCATTAAGGAGTTGAGTTGGATAGTTGAAATCATTTAACTTTAACGCAGTGTTTATTATCATATAAAGAGTAAAGAGCATTGTTTAAGTACATAGTTTATGTAGTCAATAGCATTATTTAATTGATATATTATATGGATGAACGAGAATTGTATGTCAAATTTTTCATGATCATTGCTAATTCTGATAATTTCACAATTTTCGTTAAATGATTGAATTTTTTTTGAATATCATTGAACTTTTGAAGCCTGAATAGTGTACATACATAGCTAATTGTTTTATATAACGTTAATTAATTACAGAAATGCCCCTATTGTAACTAGTATTATGTGAAGAAGAACTTTATTTACATTCACTTTTGTAAATAACTCATTCGTCGAAGGAGAATATTTATTAAAAAATTTTGCTTTATATTTAAATAACAACTTCAAATGGTTTTTAGCTAGTATAGCTTAATTAGACTTTTAATTTAATTTGATATGAAGTCTAAATGTAAGTAGATATATGAAATATGAGAATGTAAGAGTGATGTGAATGAGTTCATGAGTAGATTGTTTTAGTAGTAAGAAGACTCTGACCCGAATGCGAAAACATTATTGAACTCCAATATTATTCTTTTTCCAGTGTAAGCATGGTGTGTCATTGAAAATGAGATAAGGATGGTGTCTGGAAAATTAGAGATAAGACAGCGCATTGATAAATAAAAAGAATTCTATTCATTTTCATTGATTTGATTTTTGTGCTACGTTTATGACCATTAGCATTATAATATTTATCTTAATCGAAAGCGAATTCGTGGGAATCTACGCAGTCAAATCACACAATCATAATTGAGCTTATCATCATTTTCGTATAATTGTATATCGTCGAGTTCCAAGTCCAATTATCAAATAAAATTAAAGCGCAGTTCGATATTATTAATCTTTTTAGTCCTCATTAATTTTTACTTATTGTAATAACTTTCGTTGATGCTTTATTCTTATTCCTCTTACGGAACTAACAGACTGTCGTTTTAATTTTACGAGCCAATAAAAAATTAACTCGCATATCTTTTAAGTCTTTCCAAGAATGAAGTAAAAGATATTGATCGCATTCAAAAATTCAGATTTCATATTTTTCTTCAATAACAACAATTTAACGGCATGACTCAACGTCTTTCAATATCTGACAAAAACACAACTGGTTACATTCATAGTCTAGTCATATACATGTACTTCATTGCTGTACTCTGTACTTAATAATATAGAATTTTTTTCATTTAATGCAAATGCTAAATAATGAAAATTCTTTCCTCAAAGTTTGCATTATTTATGTTTTCTATTGAATTTTTCGTTCAAGTTCTGGTAATGACATTTCGCAACGGGTTATTTGCCCAAATAATCATAATATTCCTGAATAGAATATAACAAGAACAAATTACTGTAAAATTATTTTTATAAGTAGGAACTCTTCCATTTATGAATATAATAATTTATAATATATTATAAGAGGTAATAGAGCATAAGTATTTTAATTAGTCAGAATTAATGTATTTTTTTTAAGTATTTGACTTTAGAAAAATCAAATGTTTGTCCAAAGTGCAATGAATTGTGTTCAAAGTTAACCTGAACTTTACTCGCAGGTTGAGAGTATCTTTTTTCAAACAAATGGAATGTGATATTTTAGCCCTTGATATTGTCAGTCTAAAGTGAAGATAAGGTGAACGGACTTGCTAACCAACATAATGGTCCAATGAATGCAGTAAATGCTCTGAATATTACATTCCCTGTAGAAAAGAGAAGAGAAGCACATTTTTCTTCTCCTATTTTTATCCATTGTTGAAGTTGGGAGGGTCATTTATTATCCTTGGGCTTTCCACTTGTCACTTCTGGTTCCTTCAAACGAGGGCAAAAGGAAAATGAGAGAAATGGCAAAGAAAAGTTTCCAATTCCGAGAAATCTCTTAAATGTAGCATGTGTTACATGTGAATGCATGTTTAGTCAAATAACATGAAATCACACGGTTTTGGTCCAACTGCAAAACATTTAACTTTGTGTATATCTAAAGAATGAAATTGAACACATCTGGTTTTCATTCTTTTGGCCCTGAGAATCTTTGTTAAGGTTCACCCATTACATTATCTTCAACTGCCTCTGCAAACATTCATGGACAAGTTAAATTCAATCTCGCATTCACTTTGAATGCATTTCCGTTTCCTCCCATGCATATAAAAATGGAACAAAAATGGCCAAACAATATCTACCAACAAATTTAGGCATAAACCAATTTAATTTAGAATAATTATATTTTAGAGAATGACTTTTTTGTTTAAATAATTATTTTTTAAAATTAAATGCGTTTGTTTATTTATAATATTTTTAATAATATAAAAATTCCAAAAGGGAAATGTATACAATATACATAAAATACGTTGTTTAACGTTGAGTCTATGATTAAATAAAATTATTGTATTGATGCATTTAAACTAAAATTTCTTGGTCATGATCTCATGATCCCAATTTAAAAATTCCAAACTCTAAATTATAGTATATTACTTTTCAGCTATCTTTCTCTCCTTAATGTACACCAAATAACGTTGTTGGCTATAAAATATGAATAGTGCCATAAACACGCAATCTTGTCGACATCATGTTCATGCTTCTGTTTAATGTGCTTCATTGCATTGCCAAAATTGAGATGAATGATAAATGTTATTAAACGAACATAACTTTATTTATGTAATCCACTTAATAGTATGCTTTAATACTATTCATCTTCTCCAGCTAAATCATAGTTTGAAAAACAAATGTCCCTACCACCAACATCTGAAACCGTCTACTCATGAAAGATAATTGAGAAAAATTGTTTCCGTTACCTCCTTGGAGTCGACGAGACTTGTGAAAAAATCTTCAATTATGAAGAGAAAGCCCAAGAGAAAGTGCTGTTACTTTCTGTTACGTTCTTACCTGTAAAAAATAATTTAAAAATTATTGCACTCAAGTGGTTTAAAAACTAAAATCCCTATAAGACTCATAGTAAAGACTCGGTTGTTTATCATGGATGAAAGAATAATTAATTTTAACTATGAGTCCTATGAGTGAGGCGAGTTGAGAGTAAAATAAAAGATTATGTAATGGAAAGGCAACGTTACACAAGGAAGGGTTGTGGTAGTCCGAAATAGTAGTGTTGACTCTCATCCAAGAAATCCAAGAAAGAGTTGATTGTGGCAGAGCGCGTCTTCCGCGTCTGAACCCTCCGCAAGAGAATTCTCTCCCTTTTATTTCCCATTAGAGGGCAAAGAGCGCAATTCCAATTCTCCATTAACTCACCCACTTTAAAAGGCTCAACCTCAGCCAAAAAGGATCTCATATAGAGACACTCCCCATCTCAGAGAAAAACAACAATGCTAAATGAGCCATGAATGTGAAATATCACTCAATTTAAATTCAAGGAATAAATGCAGAGTGACATTTGAGGAAAATTGAGGATTTAAACTATGAGCCATTTTCATTCGAGGTATTCGCAATTCCTGGAGGATTTTTGCAAAAAGGATTTTAAAATAGCAGAATCCTCTCCAGTTCTACTTCTCTATTACTTTTACCATTAGTAGTTTTATTGATCCCTTTTTCTTTTTTCTCAAAGCCTATAATGACCATAATGAATAATAGTCTTTATAATGATAAGAGCTTTAAATGATAGTTGAAACTTAATCTTCAATTTACACGGAAATCCGATTTTGAATTAAGAGATTTCCTCGGTCTAAAAGAATGACAAAATGTTCAATGTTCAACTCTCAAAAACTCAAAGCATCATAAAATGTGTTGTTTAGGTAAAATGCCGAGACTAATCTAAAGAAAATCTCATGTATTTTAATCACAAGCTTCATTTCCACACTGAAATCTTTTTATAATCTTTAATGAACAATGAAGTATAACGAAGAATAATGACAAGGCTCATGAATTAATTAAGCCTTTTATTCACCAACTAATGACTGTCGCTAAAATAAATAGCAAATTCGATACACACAAGATACTAAAGTTTATATTTATATGCACAATTAGCATTATTAGCAAATGACACTCCAGCCTATCTTCATAATGCAAATATCAGTAATCTTCCATAAGTGAATTACAATATGATAATAAATTTTACATATTGTTTTCTTTTTCGCGCTCAACAGTTTCATAAGATCTTTTAATCTTGTCAAATCCTAATTTGCTAATCAAATTCATGTTCATGGCTATGTTCATACTAATTAAATTTAATCCTGCCAAGTGACCTTGAGCAAGGACAAATGAATAATCTCATTTATTCCCAAATTAAAGACCCAACATAGGATATATTAACTCTTATTGTCAATTTTATTGACTTTCGTGTTCGTTAGTTCTCCGATGGAACTTGAACTCGTTGAGTGAGAGATGAAAGAAACGGGGAAAACACACAGAATTGAGACTATTTGCGAAAAAACTTATAGCGTTCATTAAGATCCAGAAGGGCTATCGACTGTGAGTCAAATGAAAGAGATGAGTCTATTTTTAGTTAAGCGCCAAAGATCCTCTCCTTCACTTTGACATCTCGAGTCTAGTTGAAACAGAAGAAAATAATGAGAAACTTCTTCCACTTCCAATTACCCTCACTTCTCCTTGATATACAGCTTGACTTCGAACTTATTATATTACACTAGATACTTTATATAAACTTTAATCATAATAGGATGAGGATACCTGTAATTTATAATAGTGTCATATTTACGCTTTCCATTATTTATTATTATTATCATTATTTCTTGATTTTACAAGAACTTCTGTAATGTTAAGCATAATAAATAACGTAGTTTACTAAAATTACAAAGCTCTTCCATTGAGTTTTCATTTTTCATTCATCTTTCAATACTTGGAAAAAATGAATGAAAAAGTCAAACGTGATGTTGATACAAGTTTTGTACTTTGATCAAATTCTTTGATCCAACTTTGATTTTAAAGAATGACTGAAAAGCAAAACTAATACAGTTTTGTTCAAATTTGCATATACAAATTGGCTTTAAGGAAGATTTATGCAAGCGGGAGGAGAGCGAGTGCAAAATTAGAATTGTAATTATTAGACTCACAAACATTTCTATTTAAATTGCGATTTCTCTGTGAGAGTGAATAGCTTTGTAAATTGTGAGGATGCTGCCGTTTCGGACGTTTCAAGGATCAAAGTTTCATCGTCGAGTTTCTCTTCCGAATGTTTTTCCACGAACAAGTGGAAAGATATTTGAAAGGATTGGAGGTCAACGAGAAAACCCCTTTGATTTTCTTTCCCATAAATAAAACGTACACAGAAAGAGAACCAAACGAAGAACGACGTTCCTTTCCCCAATTCATTGAAAAAAAGAAACTTCAAGCGCTTGCAATCTTCTCTCAAGAGACTCGAGAAGGACTCGATTATTATTACCAATTTCCCAAGTGCAAAGTCAAGGGCATTTCTTTCATTTCCTAAGCTCATCCTTTTTGGCACTGAGTCTAAAGAGATTCCAATATATGCATATATACAATGCGTCTGATAAATAACACTCTTTTTTAATCAACCATAACTTTAGCACACTTATAAATAAAAAAAGTTTTAAGTTGGTGAGCTTGGGTAATGTGATCAATTAGATTGCTGCTAACTATAATGTGAAATAGTTAAACATTTAAGAAGCGTGGGATGCTTTTCATTGGGAAAGCGAGATTTTCACTTTCTGAATTGGTCGGGTTGAATCTTGGGCCTGGCCTCCACGAATCGCCAGATTTGACACCTCTTGATTATTATTCCTTTGGGGCTATGTCAAGAACAAAGTTTACTAGAAGACCAAGAACCCATCATCAATAGTTGAGCTAAAAGCAGCTATAATCGTTGCTTTTCAGGAAATACCCGCTGAGATGTGTAAAAAGAGCATGTAATGCAGTTGAGGGTTGAATGCAGCGCTGTATTGAGGTTAACGCAGCTCAAATTAAGGAATAAAGAATAAGAGTATATAATTTGATGTATATAGAGTAAACATGCTGATTGTTAGATATTCAGATAGAAAATTATAAAAGTTGTGATTGATTAAAAAAAAGAGTGTTACCTATTTATCAGACGCATTGTATATTACCTTACCTTATCTGCTTATTCACTCTTTGACTTACATTAGCATAAGTATGCGATTTTCCTTTGCTCAATCTCAATATACCACACAGACACTCACCAGAGACGAGAAACGGAGATAATCAAATAAGCTTATTAGAAAGGTCTTTGGGTCTTTTTATTGAAATCCGTCAAAGTCCCTTGTTGGAAATGAAATGACAATGAGAATAAATAAATATTTTTTCTTTGAAACCCTCAAAAGTGCCAAGAACATTTATTTTAATATTCATTCAAATAGGGTCGAATCATCATCTCGTGTTCCTAAAATTGAGTGGGCTTTTCTCTGAACTTGTGCCCGGGTCGAGATAAACTCTTCGATTTCGCCTCAAGACGATCGAATGACCCGAACCCGCGCTCCCATGGGAAATGATACTCGACCGAAAAGTTTCGCCTCGCATGGAAGGTCTCATTGAATCTCGCAAAGTAACTTTTGGAGCTATTGGCAATACATTTTCTTCCTCGAAGTCCCGCCTTCTTTTGTTAAATTTTACAAACAAAACGAATTAAGTTTACTTTAGTGAATTTCAATCAAATGTCATTGAAGTTTGTAAATGAATTATTTATCTGGCTATTCAAATATCCTTGTCAAATAGATTGACTCTCATGTGAAACTTACTTGGACCATAAAGGACAACTCCAGAAAGACTGGTTTTTCCCGAAAGCCTCTCCTTCATCTAAATTATTCGGAAGATCCTCCCCAAGCGTCTCAGGAAGGAAGAGAGAGAGAATTCCGCCGATGATTGAGAAAATGGCCAATAGAATCAATGCCAAAGCTCGGTTTGTCCGACCCTTCACATTTGCCATTCATGAAATTAAACATTTTATTATGCATTTAGACGTAAAACAAAATTACATGCTAAATTTCTAATCCTGCCATTTGTTAAATTTAATCTGCTTACATAATTCATAGTATATCTACGATGAACAGTTGTAGTGTAATCTTATGTAATACACTTTAGCGGCTAAAAACTATTTTTATGCTACATTATCTAGTAATTCAGTGCGTCGTTATACGACGTTAAAATATTTCAATTCCAATTTAGCCTTTAAAAATCATATGCGAATATTCGGAGACGTACTGGCTTAGCTTAGCTCAATTATATATCGAACAAGTGTGTTTACAAACATTAACATCTTGAAGCCATTTGGCGATACATTTTAAAATGCACTTGTACTATTTTATGAGATATTAAAAAAGTGGATTTACAATTGAGGCAATGTAAGGCGAAACTATCTGAGCGACGTAACCCATGATATGAATTGAATTCACCCCTTGTGCTGTGCATAAGAAAATAAATCAATATTTCATTATTATTATTAGACCTTTTAGCATCTCATAAATAAAAGCCACTTGAAAATGAAATTTGATTATTTAACCTCTAATGACGGTCGGAAGGAGCTCAGCAGCATATTGTAATCCAATATTGAAAGCAACATTCACAAAGAATCTCGATACCATAGTTAATGCGAAAAGAGGAATTATAACTAAAAAAATCCAGAGAAAATATTTTTTAATTGTATAAACTATAATATCATATTTTATTTATTAGTCAAGTCAGCTTCAAAAAACCAGAAGTAATAGTGGATTCATGAGCCAAATAAAGATTAAAGTTCTCCATAAAATAAAAATTTAAAAATTAATTTAAATGAATTAATATAAAAATCAAATATTTCATTATTACGCTCAGGGGATTCAGGGACGATTGCAGAAATGAGACTAAAAGCCCCAGACAGAACGAGAGATGCAAAAGCCAAAAAACGTCGTCCAGCCCGATCAAGTGTAAAGATGAGGAAAATGTCAGCAGGGAATTCAGTCGTTGAGGCAATGGTGAATCTGATGAAGATATCTCCTACGCTAAAGTTCAACACGTTTCTCGAATGCCCATCATAACAGAGGGCAATCATTGACCTTGCAAAAAAGAAGAATTGAATAATAGAAAATGTGTGAGTGAGCCTGTGCAAAGTTCAAAGGAAAAAAGTCATACACGGCGACACAACCGTGACATTCAATAATATACCAAATGATCGTGAGAAGTATGAAATTCTTGAGAATTTTGGGTCGCTTGAGTCCATCCATGAGAGATTCTTCTTTCTCCTGAGAAAACTCCTCGTAGAGCTTCTGAGCTCCTTCCTACACAGAACAGAGAGATTCGTATGAGCATTAAGACATTAAAACAATGCACTGCGGGTCACGGGCAACTTTCTTTTTTATTAAATTCCTCTGCATTTCCCTTTTGGAATTTTTATTAAAGGAGTGAATTTCTCCACACGTTGGCGAATACTCCTCACCTCGAACTCAAGAAAGATTTTTTCATCCACTTCTCTTCCATTTACTTTCGCGAATTGTCTGAGAATTTTGGTCGCCTCTTTGGCTCTTCCTTTTGACAAAAGCCATCTAAAATTGAATAAAATAATTAGTGATTTCAATATTTTCATTTCATTAGTAATTTCATCATTAAAAAAGAGCAAAATATACTTGATTTGTTAAATAAAAAGTGACTGAAGAGTATAATATGAGTACCTTGCTGACTCTGGAACAAGCCAGATGGATAAAAGTGAAAGGATCATTGGAAGACTTATGATCAGAGCGTAAATTTGCCAATCCATAACGAGTATGGCTAACCAAGGCAAAAGGATTGTTCCAAGGGTGAAGAATATGGCAATTGAGAGATTCGCAACGAGTGTCCTATAGGTTGGACCAACGTACTCTAGAACTACAATGATATTAAATATAAGTACTATTTTCAATACTTGTATTTGGGTAATTAAAGAGTTTGTTTTCATTTAAATAATTAAATTATACCAATAATGTACATCATGGTGAAACTGTTGTCAAAAGCAAACCCAGTAATGAATCTAAAGAAGCAGAACAAAGGAAAGCTATATACGCCCAGGGCCGTCAAAGCGCCTCCAATGCATCCAAACATGTTGGCTGTAATGAGCGCTGGAAGACGACCATGTCTGAATAATTTGAACAAAAACAATGAACAACTCCCCAGCCGCAAACGTTTTTAATGCTATAAGCGAAATTATATATTTGCATTTATTTTCATTTTCATAATCGTACGTGTCAGCAATGTGTCCAATGAGAAATCCTCCGCAGATTGCCCCGACAAAGAACAAAGCCTGGGATATCACGTTCCTCATTTCAGGATCACAAAACCAATCAGACCGTGGCTAATAAGGAATCATTAATTTTATATTTAGCTTTTAATATTTGGGCGATCATAATTTGGATTATAATATATATTAAAATAGCCCATTCATTGAATGAATGAAGAACTCACGTCAGTAACGATTGTAACATAAGGAGCATCCATATGATTCGGATCAAATCCCCAATTAAAACACCGAGTCTCATTGATCTCCCAATTATTTCTTCTTATCACTTCACCAGTGAATATTGTATTATTTGGAACAGCCCGCATTGACAAATTAATATTTCTCCTTGAGCAATCTTGATTCAGATATAAGGAATTCAACGGTGAAAATGTTGACTTTCCAGAATCCCCATTAGCCTCAGTTTTCATTGTTTCTGTTAAAATTGAGGGAGTACTAGTGCTTGTAGTACTTCTTGTAGGATTTCTGGTATTATGTCCTGCTATTGAAGTCGTTGTTGTATCCGTCGTTGTTGTAGCCATTGTTGTTGAAGTTGTAGATATTGGAGGATCTGTTATTGGGCTATGATAACGGCCGCTATGTATTTCTTCCAACTCTTCGTGAAATTCTTCTGAGCTTCCGTTGTAATCATCTTGTTGAGTCCAAGTTGTTGTTGTTGTAAATCTTGATTGAATAGTTGTAGATCTTGGAGTTGTTCTTTGTTTATACAATTGGCCGATCGGATCGGAGAATCCAGTTTTAGGCCCCCAATACCCATAAAAACCGTAATGTCGTCTTCGTCGCTTTGTTTTTGAGTCTAATATTGAGTCTTGTTGAAGCGAAGAGCAAACCGGAGTTGGTGAAAAAGTACAATTGCACAATGCTGTAAGATTTCTACTGCACGAAGCTGTAGCGCTGAAAATGAGTTAATGAAACATTTAGGGATTTAAAAGATTAATTATTGGATACAAAAAAGTTTGTTCACTAGTTTAAAATGGTTAAATAAAGGAAACCTAATATTGACTTCCCTTAAAGAGATGTTAACTTCATTTTCCTCAATGATGTATTTTTCACAAAATTCGTATCTTCCGTTGACAAACGGAAACGAAAGATTTTGTCTTAATTTGAATAGAATTACTATTATTTACTATTAATTAATTTTGTTAAATGATAATTTTTAAATTCATAAAACCTTTGCATATCTGAAAGATTGTAGCAATTTAAGTCAACGTAATCTCTACACCAATGATTAGTTGGATAATTTGTCATAAACAGTTGACCTTAAAAGTAAAATTACCAAAATTATTTTGTAAACCATTGAACTTTTTTATCTTTTTCATAAAATGAGAATAAAATTCAATTTACCAAATAAAACGAAAGTCACAAAAAGGCAGAACGGAGCTAAATTGAAATGAAAATAAATACATTTAATCTTCCCTATAAAACTAGGAATAAGAAAGTTTGTTAAGAAAGATTTCATATGAATAAGGCAAGCGTTGGATCAACTTGCTTCATACCTTGAAAGATGAAAAGGAACTTTTGATAAACTCCAAATTCCCCAACATGGAGAATCATCATGTCAATGTCGATCATCTTACCAATATAATTTATCGACACAAATCACTAATAAAATAATTTGACTATTTATGATTAAAAACAGATCATCTTCATTTCGTATAACTCTTATAATTTTATTAGGTTTTAATGAGCTAAATGTAAGTTTTTTTTAGAATAGTCACTGATACTAATTGTATTAAATACATTGATTTCAATAAAAAGTTAAATGAGTATAATACCCAATAAAACAATAATTTTAATGAACCCCATATAATATTCCCACAAAGAGTTCTTTCTCAGAATTCCCTTTTCTTTATCCTGTACATTCATTTTTGAGAAATCAGTGCGTTCAGTGGCTTTCCTTATCCGCATCCGCAGGTTTACTTTTTTTCAGTTTAACTCGCCTGTCTCTTTAAATGATATGCCGTGAGTATCTAATAAATTAATAATATTTATGATGAAATAAAGTGCGTAAGATGAAACATTAATTAAAATTTATTTTTTCTTAACATTGCAATTTCAATAAATAATATTTAGGTATTTCATTAAATGAGGTAGTTAAAACTAGACCTAATATTAACATAACGTAAACAGTTCGACCTGAATTAACATTTAACCTTCTACTAAATAAACAATACAGTTAAAACTAATTTATAGGCTTCTAATATTTTAATAATACAAATACAAGTGCTATATCATTAAAACTAACATTTTGCGATTTCGGCAAAAGTCATCATCTCTTAATTAATAAGTATATTATTTTAAATCTCTTTTTAGTAAAAAAAAAAGCTTGAGGGAGATTGTCCAAAATTTCAGACTTTTTTTTAATTAAAATACATTATTTTAAATACGCACTTAATTAATATTGATGATGCGAGCACCAATTGTGACCACAAGACTTTTAAATGCCATATGCATAAATGACTCATATTTTTTATAAAGTTTCAATTATGTTATCATTCATATCAAAGTTATAAAACCTGAAAATACACAAAAATAAAAAGTTATAAACTTTTCATTTTCTCCCTTTTTTAAACTTTGTAAACTCGAATACAAGTAAAGTATAAATATTGCTCATTTCTCTTCAGATCTTTCAAACAAGATTACCAATGATTTATGTTTTAAGAGGTCTAAATTCCTTGCATTCTTAAGATAAGCTCAAGCTTTCATCTAGTTAATTAATAATGCAACCCGATATTCCTATTACATAATTACAATTTCTAACATCAATCAATAACAATCACTGCACTCTGCACTCATAATCAAAATTTAAAAAATTCAAAGACTCAAATGTGTTCGATAAATGTTATGTGCTTGAAGCACCTTGATTGTCACACGTATTGTAAAACTCATTGTTTATCATCTAAAAGTATCTTTTAATCCTTATATATTCTAAATTCTCTAACTCTTAAATATGATATTGAGTTGATATGATTGGACGACATTGAAAAATAGCTCAATTGAGTAATTAGGTACATTCTGTGATTTCTTAAATGTATATTTTATATAAGAATCTTCAATGTTGAAGTTAATATATCGAGTTTAATAATTCATATTACAGTAATAAAAATAATAATTGATTTTACTTCTCATCACTTCACTTTTTCCTTATTCAACATTTAATAAAATATTTTTAAATTAAACAAAGTTCTTTGTGCAATTTAAACAAATAAAAAGTGATAGAGGAAGAGTCAAAATTAATTTCTTATCCGCATATTCCATTCTCTAATATATATTATGTTTTTCTTATTAATAAAATAATAGTGAATTCAAGTTCCTTCACCCAACACCTATTTATTCTTCTTTGATCGGATAAAGGGTCTCTGTAAGTTGGAAGTCTTCTTCTGGAATGTCTTTATCTCCCCAACCCCACGGCCCATTATGATGATAATTATGAGCATTTTGCCCGCCGCCTTTGCCACTTTCATGTGAGCCATCCCCGGTCCTGCCAACGCGCTGCATCACAATGTTCTTTGGAACAGACTTCAAATCATACGCCCAACCAACTTTGGCGAAAAAGTCGATGAAAGCCGCCGTGAAGTTGTACTGGTAGCGTCCAACTTCCGCCGTCTTGTAATCCCATGGGAAGACGTGATGATAGTTGTGCCATCCTTCGCCCCATGCAAACCAAGCCACGTAGATATTCTCAGCTGGATTGATCGTTCTGAAAATTTAATTCCTATTAAATGCCTCGTTTATAATTAAAGGAAAACTTTTTATTCTCAAACTTTTTATTTTATTATTAAAAACAAAAGAACTAACTTGTCATAAGGCCTTGGTCCCCACATATGAGCAGCTGAATTGACGAGCCAAGTCATATGAAGTGTTATGCAGTAGCGGAACTGTGCAGCGAAGAACCAAGAAATGGCAAATTTCTCTCCCCAAAAGTACCAAGGAACGAGCGTTGGAATGAAGAAGCAGGCGGTGAGAACCAATGGAACGTAATACCTAGTAAAAAGTTTATAAGATGTAGATATAATGCAATTCTTATAAACTTGTATGGAATGAAATAATTAGATGAAATGAAATTTTAATAGAATAAAATGAAATATTGTTTCTTACTTTTTCTGGAATACAACAATAGGATCGGCTTCTAAATCAGACATGTCGATTGTCTTTCCCTTTGCCTTCACAGCCTCATGTTTTTTGCACATGAGCCATCCAATATGAGCAAAGAAAAATCCACGTCTCGCATTATGTGGATCAGCATGAGTCTCCGTGAATTTGTGATGAACTCGATGATCCCGACACCATTCCCATATTGAATTCTAAACAAGTAATCATTCATTTTACCAATAATTCATTTTATATTTTTATTTAAAATTATTATATTAAATAGTTATTTAATTTTGGTTTTTAGCAATAAGTCATTTTTTACTTTTTGTCTTTAGTATGTCTTATTAAAAAAGTCAATTCACCTGAAATGCGACTGTCTGACAAAGTACGAGAATCAACCTGAGTGGAGTTTTAGCCTTGAATGATTTATGAGCCCAATACCTATGAGCTCCACCAGTAATTCCAAATCCACTCATGCAGTAAAACAAAAATCCTGGAAATTACAATAAGAAATTAGCAAAAAATCACCACAAATTAAATATAAAAAAATGGAAATCACACTTAATAAACATGCCACAAAACAATAAAAATTCAAAAAAAAATCGTAAAAAAGCTACGAATTATAATAAATAAATAAAAATATTTGAAGATAAATTACCCCATAGGAAAGTTTTGAGCATGACTTGCCCAGAGAGGAGCATCCAAAGGCCGTAAAAAGCCGCCGCATGGAGATAGATGAAAAGACCCACATTCCTCCATACCATGTGAAGCGGCTCGTCATCCTCCGACACGGGACTGGCGACATTGTTCGGACTACTGATCTTCCCATTCTTCTTCACGGGTCCTTTCCCAACTTCGAACATGTCTCTTGCTTCTGTGAGAGTCTTCGTACTCGTTGGACCTGGAGTCATTCTTTAACTGATTTAACTCTGAAAATTAAGAAAGTATAAATATATTTAGGATTATAATTCGAGGTGGAAAGTGGAATAGAGAAAAGTCGCGTGGATTTTCGCTCCTGAGTTATACCTATATAACCTCGGTCAAAGTGGTGTTAAAAAGGTGAAATCAGTACCAAAATATATAGTTTCTCAACGATGAAGTGAGTAGTGTAAATACGATCTGTGGTGACCAAGATCCTCCGAGAAATCGGAGCGGGACTTATATGTGAGAATAGAAGATAAAGAAAGGCAAGTGGATTTCCCTCTTATTCTATTCTTAAACGACTAAAGGTCGAAGACAAAATTATTCAAAGAATAAGCTTATGTGATTCATTCAAGTATTCAGTGAAATTCCTGGAAAGTGAAAAAGTATAAAAAGAATTTCACTCACAGGCTTCTAAGAGCACTCGCCCAAAGGTAAAAACCAAATGGATAACTCACAAATCGAGCACAATAAGAATGATCCCAAAATGAGGCAACGAAACGACTCGGCAATACAACAAGTTGATCCCACAGATGAGATGACGGATGAAGAGGAAAAATAATTAGTAATGACACTAAAGGGAGATTCCGCTAAAATAGTAAAAATTCTTCCAAGCAAAATGTTTAAAATGCATAAGATTACGCGGAATTAGTAAATTCTCACGAAGAAAAATTGAAAGTTCATAAATCAAGGATTGAGTACCTTGAGAACCAAAACGTCATGCTTAAAGAAAAGATTGAGCAGAAAAATGTGAAAAATAATTTGATGATCACAGGAGTTAAAGAGGACTCAAATGATACAGAAAACCAACTGGAAATCAAATAACACAATCACTGACTCGGAAATGAAATTAAAAATGATTTATTGGAACGTATGTCAATTTAATCAATTTAACAGCTTAAATGGTTTAGACTGTTCAATATTGAATAAAAGACTTAATAATTATTTATGAAATGTGACATATAAACGAAATTAAAATACCGAATTTTCAAGTAATTATGAATATATTGAAGAAAAAACATATAAAAAAGAAGTGAAAGGAAGAGCAAGAGATGTAATCACTGTATTCTACAACCCTGAAATATAATAAAAGTTAATAAAGTTAAGAGTTCAAGATTCTCCTTACAAATAACTTTAAAGTTAATTCGAAAATCTTGAAAAATGCTATATTGAGCTATATTCCACCTTATAAAGAATATGACTCTGAGCTAATTAAAATATATTAAATTATAGAATAATTAAATTTTAACTCACACAATGTGGCCATATTGGTATAAGAGACATTAACGCAAGAGTTGAGAATAAAGGGAATTTAAATAACAATATAAATTTACGAGAGAAAATAGTCTCACAAGATAAACTAATTAGCAAAAGAGGAGAACATCTTATTCAAATAGCAGACGTCAATAACCTATGCCTGATCAATGGTAGAACAAAAGGAGATTTGGAAGGAAATTTCACATACATATCCAAACAAATAAATGTAATGCTAGTAGAAGTGTGATAGATTTAGAACTTGTAAAGGACATTTTTAACGATTGGAATTTAAAATTTAAAGTTATTAAACAAATAAATTCCACAAATAATTTACCTTGTGAAGTCTCAATTAACAATAGTGAAGTGAAAGAGATTAAAGATACAAGATTAAAATGACTAAAAAATCAAAATGAGGAATTCAATGTAAGAATGAATATTGCATTATGTAGCAGAAACTCTAAGGATTGGACAATTGAGGAAATACAAGAATTAATTAAAGACAGCTACTAATCTTAAAATGACAAAAACTACTACCTTAAATAACTATTCAAATCTCTGGTTTAATAGTGAATGTTCAAAATTAAGAAACAACTAATCACACTAAGAGAAATTATTAAATTCAATAAAAGATTTCTTAATAAATATGTGAAAATTAGGAAACAATACAAAAATTGACAAGAGAGAAGAAAAAAGGGTATTTTGGTTGAATTTTGGAAATAAATAAAAAGTGTTGATAAAGATCCCCAATTATAAATGAAGTTTAAAATGAGGATTGGGTAAACTATTATAATAAACAAATGCCACTAAGAAATAGCGATCAATTTTCACTGTTTGATTGAGACATCAAATCATGGACAAATTGATAAGTGAATATGAAATAAATGATTTTAATTAAAACGTTGGCAAATAATAAAGCTTCGGGACTCAACCAAATTACTAATGAATTCATCAAACATTTGCACAGAGGGAACATATTAAGTCTAGCACACGAATTAAATAAAGTGATTGAAAGTGAAGTGATACCTACTAGCTGAACGGAATGAGCACGTGTTCCATCATTGGAACATGATAAATTGTGGAAAAAACTGAAGTAAAAACTGAAGATTAAACAGGCTACAAGAAATTGATAAAGTAATTAACTTCAAAATGTTTTCATACTACAATGACTATATATTAGATATTGGCAAAGATCCATACTATTTTAACTTTAAACTAAATTATAAATATAACAATATGCTGTTAAGTCTAAGAATAAGAAACCATGAAAATAAAATAATCTTATGCTACCATCACGAAAATGTAACCTATATAATCAAAATAGGAAATAATGAAAAGCGTGTATTATGTGGTACCGACAATATGAATATTCAACATTTTTTAATAAATTGTTATAGCATTAATCAAATAAGAAACAAGTACAGAGAATCATGCAATTTAAATTATGATGATGATAACATACTCACTATATTTAATATCAATGATAAGACAATTACCGAATATGTGTTAAAATATACAAGTGAAATATTGAGTGAAATTTTTTGAGTATATTGCGAGTGGTTATGAGGAAGGAATATCAAGCCTGAGTATTTAGTATTGTACATAATTAATTAGATAATAATATAAGTTAATCATATAAGAAATAAGTTTAAGTTGTGTTCATCTGAGCCTTGGCCTGCAACATCAACATTTAAATGAATAAATACTTACATACATATGATTTAATACCAAAAAAATATATTTAGGATTATGAGCCAAAAATGAGTGTATTGTTAAAAAGTAAATAATGAGTATTATTAAAATAAGTCGTAAGAGCGTAGATGAAGTGGCGAGCCATTGCGCGTGAGAACCAATTAAGATATCATCGTAGCTAACTGAACTCTCTTGGGTAAATTGTTAAAATCTATAGTTTAAATCCTAGCTATAGTTAACATGTTAAATTCAAGTTATTAAGGTTTTAATTCACTGGTGTTATACAATTATAATTGCTTAATAAAATATGTAACTTATAATTACTTAAACGCATAATTCCTGTATTCTCTCTCAATTACCAAAAAATATCCCACAAAGGTAAATTAAAAATCGGCAACAATTCAATAACTTTAAAACCAATTTTGTGAATATCATTGTGAATATTTTAGTAACGTTCGAGTCATTTTCAGGGTTGAGCCGTGAGAAAAAATGTATTGATAGAGAACTCAAACCGCAACAGAAATCTTGTTATGTAATTATTTGCAGTTAAGCGTGAAAATGCATTATAGAAAATAAAATAGAAAATCTTTAGCCATTGCGGTCAAGATTGAAATCAATTAAGTAAAGACATTGTAAAATATTTTTAAGGAAGTCTTTTTAAAAAATTTAGCTCGCAAAAATGTGTTCCTTTTCTACAGCTTTTATCATAATGAAATGACTCACGGAATCTAACAGGTGTGCTAAATGTCTTGGTCCGCAAAGCCGCTAACAATAAGTGAAATAATAAGTCAAAAGTAAAGCTGCTGCTTTACTTTGTTTCATTCGGCTCTACTAAAGATAAGAGCCAACGTTAAAACAAATTGATGTGGCAATTGTAATGGTAGTAATAATTAGTCATTAAGGCCGTAGTCGTAATTTCATGTGAGGTTGAAAAGATGAAGGCGGAAGTTGCCAAAATGAACTTTGGAGTCAAAAAAGGGGAATTTGATTGTAAAAAGAGATAATTATATCATATCATAAGGATAATGGGGGAAGTTAGTTAATGATGTTATAGGATTCAAGGATTGGTGCAGGAAGGGGGAATAAGGAACCTCTCGTTAACATGAGCGAGGGACCGGAGAGAGAAACGGACAAACTTCTTATTAGAAATCTCACTTTCGCTTCTCCCTATCCAATTCATCATTAACTATTTAACTAACGTTAAAGATTGAAAGAAATGTGAAGAATATGACGAGCTAATACGATGTGTTCGGAAATTGATTCAGCTTATACACAATATTAAGCTCGTGGTTAGTTTTACTATTTATCCATGCTCAAGACGCAAACCAAGACTTAAATAAATTCAAAAATCATTATTTTAGAAATTTAAAAAATGAATCCACAAGTCGTGTAGATTTTAAAACTTATGGCGTGTAAATTTTAAAACTTAAAACTAAAGGCGATGATAAAATTAATATTAAAAAGCTCCTTTTACCTTCGCACGTCGACTCTACTAACAATTGAGTCAAAAGGCCGTCAGTGAAGGTTGACTATTATTTTTAAGGAACAATCGCCGTTAAGATCCCAATTGAAATGAGAAAAATCCTCCCGGCGCGACTCAAACTTCTTTTAACTCCACAAGATTCACCACCCAAGAGAAGAGAAACAGAACAGAATTTACAGAACAGAAAAAAAGTATTTAAAAATGAATAATTATCTGGTCCAATTACTCGAACTGCGTGAGAAGCCTAATACGAGAGTTCTAATTAAGTCAGAGTAAAAGGAGATTTTGAGAGCTGTTCAATTTCCTTTAAAATGTGTGTAAGTGGGACCAGAAAGACTCAGGCTTGGTCGCTGCCGAGCAGAAGCAAGTAAAGACTCTGAAGACTCTCGTCGGGGGTAGAGAACCAGTTTTTTTCTAGGATGACGTGAACTTCACAAAACACCCCAATGTTCTTCGTCCACTTTTAAAGCTCTCCTCTTGGGATCGTTCGTGGATGTTGGACTCGTATTGGAAAGTTGTACTACACCCAGAGCCAGTAGAACTGAGTAGGACCAATGTTGAAGAGCGACCAAGAGATCCTCACCTTTTTGTGACACGAAACCACCGGCTGACGTGGAATGAGGGAAGGAGGTTCATTGCCGACGGCGAAACCTTAAAACACCCACTCTCGCCCCCAAATATTCTCCTTGGTCTTCTTCCTCGTCTCGTGTCAATTGGAATGATCAGACGTGAAAAGATGAGGAATTCCCTCAAATGAGATCATTTCCCCTCAACTTCCACATTAGTCTCAAAAGTTCTTGTAACCTTCGCAGAAGCCAGTGAGCTTTCAGCTTTTCTCAAAGGCGAAGTCTAGCGAAGGTGAGGAATATGAAAAGACCATGGGATGAAAAGATGCATACAGAAGCAAAAAGATTAAATTATAAAGATGACCTCTACCATTTCCACTCAACAAAAATACATTATTAGCACGAATATAACTAGTTTAATCCTCATGTGTAAAATGCAGTTTTTGCAAATTTGCAATATTGCTGTCTAGGTTGCGTATACTTAATTTGCTGATCGCCATAGCATGTATCATGTTCCATGAATTGAATGCCATGAATGCCAATTTATGAAAATGAAGACAAATTGGAGGATTGAAAGAGTTAAACGAGATGTTTAATGAAGATCAATTTTTCAAAGAGGAAGAAATGTTAGTAAAAAAGAGAGTATTTTGCCAATAATATAAAACGACTAGAATCGAGAGTAAAAAGGAATGGTTAATAAAGTATAACAAGTGAGTTCTATCTCAATATTTAACAACAATTTGAAATTTTTCAATAGCTCGAGTAGGGAGCCGGGGAGTAGGGTGGGGTGTACGTTGGCGTGTACGCGTAGCACGAGGGCTGGGTGTGGACGACGTTCAGGATCCAGTCGATAATGTCTTTCACGTTTGTGACTGTGATCTTCTTCGTGTCTTGGTAGCCATACGAGCATTGAGTTCCGTAGGAGACGACTCCGACGAGCACGGCCCTCCTGTACTCCCGGTTGTACTCCTCGGCCGGCTTGACGTAGATCTTGTACTCTGGCTCATAGTAGGGTGGAGTGTAGGCGGGCTGGTAGGTGGGCTGGTACGTTGGCTGGTAGTCGTAGCTGGCGGGTGCTTGGTATTGGTCATAAGCTCGCTTGGTCTTTCCAGAGTCGTAGCCGTAGCTGTTGTACGACTGAGGGTATTGGGGCTGGTATGAAGAGTACGGGGGGGTGTAGGGTGTGTAGGGTGCTGGTGTGTACGTCGGGGTGTAAGATGGAGGCGGGGTGTAAACTGGGTAGTTCTTCTCCTCCTCGTACTTCCCGGGAACTAAGCAGAAAATCGGGGCTCCAACGTCAGCCTAAAATCCAAACGAGAAAATTTAATTAAGTAAAATTAAATCAATTTGGTAAAGTATAATCACCAGTTGTCTGTAGCTTTTGGAACTCACATAAAAATTATAATGATAGATAAGTAATTTCTTACATGGCAAGCATCATAATAATAGTCAGCTTCCCAGTTCTCGGTCTTGTAAGACTTTTGGTATCCATAAGACTGCTTTCCATATCCGTAGGCTGGAGTGTCGTAGGAGTAGGCTGGAGTGTAGTCGTACAATTTGTGAACCTTGGCCCTCCAAAGAGTCCGGCTGTATTCGTAGCTCTCGTACGATTGATATGGTTGGTAGCTGCTGTATCCGTACTGTGGCTTGTACTCTGGCTTCCCTTGATACTACAAGAAAAATATTTGAATAATGAGTATTATTCTAATTTCTCATCAAATTATTCATTTCACACTCGTCACAAACATCAGTACTAGTCAACAAATGTTAATTAGCATTGCATTCATAACTTACAGTGATTTTCTCTTGAGGTGATTCTTGCCAACCAGCGACCCAGCACTCGAGTCCCTTGTCTGACCCATCCGTGTTCTTGTCGGCCTGGTAGATGACTTTCTTCTCTCCGCCATATCCGTAGCTGTACTCGGAGTAGTAAGTCTTCGAGAGGTAGTACCATTCGGGGAGACACACAGGCTCGACATGGGGGTAAACGTCAAAGTCCACATCGTAGCTCAACTCGAGAATGACAACGTCGTAGTCGTAGGATCCATACGATTGAGAATCATATCCGTACTTGGGAACTGAAACAAAATGAACATTCATTAATTGACTATTATTATTACAAGTTGTAATTACCAACCATATATAACTAAACAATCTCCTCGTGATTATCCAAAGGATTCAAAACGCATTTCTGAAGGATGAAAACAAAGATTAACTTACTGTTGTAGAAGGGATGCTTCTTGCAGACGGTGATCTCGTAGTTCTTGTACGTCTCCAAGTAGTTCTTGTCAGTGAGGATGTCATATTCACCGACCCTGACACGGATGGAGTTCGTGTCCATCTTCTCGACGCAGTAGGCCGACGTGATGACATGGCGAGGAGAAATGAGCCCACCGGAACACTTAAAGTTGTAGTAGTCGTCCATGATGGCCACTTGCCACGGGTATTCTCCGAAGAACACTCGCTCCTTCTCAATTCCATACTCAGCCCGGTGGACCACAGGGGCGATTCCACAATGTCTTGTCTGATTCGCGTCCCGGTACTGGAAATCAAATTGATTAAATTAATGTTTTCCAAACAAACACAATGATTCCACTATCAAGAATTAAACCAGTTGAATCATTGACACTTTCTAATTTTAGACTCTTGAGCTTTTAATTATTTGCTAAAGGCTCTTGGATTAAAAATTAAAAACTCTTAACTTACGTCCGTCTTAATGTCGTACGCTTCATAGTACGTTGGTTTCTCGTAGTAGGGCTGGTAGGCAGTTGGATAGGTCACGCCATATTCACCACCTTCGGCTGGGAGACACACGGAGACCAACAGAAGGAAACCTCCCCAAGTGAGGAGTGAAAATTGAGACATCTCTGCCATTTTTATTCCTGAAATCAACAAAGAAGTGGAAATATTAGATCGGCCAGCTCTGTCAGAGGTCAAGTTGGAGGAGGACGTAAGACGAAGATCGGGAAACAAAGTGACGTGGACGAACTTACTCATTCGCTCACTATGTCGGAATCCAACGTGTGTCTGCAAGGAACAAAGGTCTGGACATGAATTTATAGCCTCGTCCTTATCTTCATCATGTTAATCAATGGGAAGTCGGACTGGAGTCTTTAAAATTGAAAAACTCCATACATCCACTAACGTTTAAATTCTTATCTCCGTGAAGCTTCTATTGTGGTTTTATCACATTTACATGTAAAGTTCGGGATAACAACTTTTGTGATTTGATCCATTTAGATGCAAAATTGAGAACTTGAACTTGAATTCTCTTATGAAATCATCCAACTTGTTCCAGTCATGTGATTCTTGAATTATTAAATTATTATTGATTCTTAATTCACTAATAAAAAAGAGAATGATTAGAGCTAAAGATGCATTATAAGGTAGCAAGTAATGGGAAAAGTGAAAGAAGAGAAAGTCAATTTGAGTAAATAAAAAGTATTTACTGAAGATGAATGCATTTTAATAAAGTAAATAACACCTAACCATATTACTTGCTTTGTACATAATATTTGCAAGGACAAACAACTCAAAGCCAAGCAATGTCAAACTCAAATCTCAATATGAAATATGAATAAATATATTTCCTTTCTTGGCTTTCATGCAATGTTGGACTCATTAAGCTTGTTATACTTATTTTAAAGCTTTAATTACATGTTTTGAAATTGTAAAATTGGTATGAGAGATTGAGTTTAATTAGCATTTTTCTTTACTTGAATCGACCCACAAAGTCATATACCCAGTTTCACATTTTTCTCATCTTTCTTCCTATCTAAGAATACAAGAATTTGCTTTAACTTAATGTTCATAGACTAATCGTTACTCAATAACAAGAGAAGTATGAATCTGTCTAACAAAATGATCATGCAGTTTGAAGGAATTGTTATGAGAACGAATAAATAAAATATCGCAAACAGAAACAGGATTTGGAGCTAATTGTTCTTCCAATAAGACGTTTTATTCATCAAGTTTTTAAAGATGCGACTGGTGGAATACATAAATAAAATTTTGCATTTCATTTCTAAGAATTCATTCATTCTCTTTAGAATTCATTGATTGATAATGGCATAATTACTGATTGTACGTTTTAAGGTATTCCGCAACCGCTGCCTTGTCTCTCATAAGCCATGCACTATTAATGCGAATGTTCTCAACCGACTGTTGAACCGCACGCTCAACTCCAGGAAAGTCATGTGTCTTGAAGAAGTCTTTCACGTCCTTGGCCTTTTCCTCGCTCGCAAAATTGGTGCAAACGTCCTTGACAAGCAAAGTCCCCAACATGGACCCGCACGAGTATCTCTTCTTGAAAACCTCGTATTTGTTCTTGAACAACTTCCAAGTCATCCCTCGTTCATTTTTGTTCCCACAAATGGTCGTAAGCATTGGGACGGTGTCCACAGGCCTGGCATGTTCCGACATTGAAAAGTCAAGCGCCTTGGTAATGTGAGCCTCGGTCACGAAAGCACAGAAAGCTGAACTGATTCGCATCTTTTCCTCGTTCGAGTCAGCACTCTTGTAGAGATTGAGCATTTTATTCACCATGGCATCATCACATCTGTCCAGGGCGCCGAGGTAAATGGCTCGCAGGAAATCTGCTGGAATAGTCAAGGTTCTGTCCATGTATTTGTCGAACATGCCTTTGGCTTGATTGATTGTGTCCTCGTGTCTGAAAGCGATGAGATTGGAGAGGCTGAGGTTCCGGAGCATTTTGTCCAAATGTCCATCAGACGACTTCTCTGTCCATCCGCACTTTTGAAACAACTTTTCAATGATTGAAACCGCGTAGGTCTTGAACAAGTCATACTTATCTCCGTATACAAGGACAATAGCCGTTTTCTCAATGACATCCGTGATTGGATTGTATGGCGTTTCTCCCTTTTGGACATTTTTCCCCCTGTGGCATTTTTTCCACTGTGGCGTTTCTTCTCTTGTGGCAGTTCTACCTCAAATGAATTTTCCCCCTATGGTAGTTCTTCCACTGTGACATTTCTCCCCCATAATATAATTTAGCGTTTATTATGTATATAACTGAATCATTTAAGGATCAACATTTAAATGATATAAGTATTAAAAGAAAATAATTATTTATAAGACATATTTATTTATCAGAAAAATTCATTTAATTAAAATAAATATCAAGTAAAATATAACAATAAGGTAATGATTAAAATATTATTTTTAAATAGATAATGATATCAATATAAAGTAAAAAAATCAATAATTAATGTTGTAAGCGATTCCTTTCAACGTTTCCATGATATGATTAGAATCATAGTTTTCAACAATTGTCTTAATTCTTTGCGTGCTTAAGACATACTCTTTATTCTGACGTGTAAGAACTTCGCCTCTGATCAATTTTTCAATTCATTATGAAAATTACCATTATGCAAAGACTAAATATATGAATTTAATGTTGATCCTTAAATGATTCATATACCTAGCAAACGCTAAATTAAATTATGGGGGAGAAATGACAGGGGATGAACCGTCACATGGGGAGAACTGCCCAAAGGGAAGAAAGGCAACAATACTCCGTGATTGTACATCAGGTTGTGTAATCGTCTTCGTCGACTCAGGCTTCCAACAATGATAGGAGCTAATGAAAATTACAATTTAAGGAAGTCGAATAATTGCATGTACCATTCAAAAGAATGTTAAATTAGTAATTTAGATTTATTGATTTGAAAACGAGAAGGATTATTGATTCATTGAAAGATCTCTGGACTAATGAAATATGTTTTAAATTATCTATTAAATAAAAAAATATTTTGTAATTACTTACGGAGTGAAACTCTTTCCTCCTTGAACTAAAAGAAGGAGCTCTTATTCTTCTTGAAGGCATCAGATGTCATGAACTTTGATTGCTTGATCTTAAAAACCCGGTTATTTCCTTTCGTCTCCCATGTGACGGTCAAATGAGAAATCCCATTTGCTTGGTCCAAGAAGACATGATTATTCCAATGAGCTTATTACTCGCTTCGCCCAACCCGTCCCAGAGATCCTGAGTGACCGTATTGGAGAATTGATACTTTTTCAAGTACATGCTTTTCTTGAAATCCGTTTGTCCAATGTATTCAGCCAACATTCGAATGATGGTAACTACCTTGATGTAGGAAATGTCATTAAAGATTTGCTTTGAGATTTGAGGAATCCCCAACTGGGATTTCAACCGGATGACTGTTGTTTAAACTGTCCAGTTCCAAGGCTTTCCCAGACATCTTCAAAACGAACTGAGTCCAGACTTGGAAAGAAGGATAGAGAACATCCACAAAGAGGGTTTGACAATATTTGGCATAACCTTCTTTGAGCCAAAGATCCGTCCACCATTCCATCGTCACGAGATTCCCGAACCACTGATGAGGAATTTCATGTCCGACTAACGTCGCCAACTGTTTGCTGCTCGAGGAAGATTGGACAGGATCCACGAGAAGAGCCTTTTCTCTGAATGTCAAAAGACCGTAATTCTCCATGGTTCCAACAGCAAAGTCGGAAATGGCCACGAGGTCTATTTTAGGAAGCGTTGTTGAAAAAGGGAACCATTTTCTTGGTGCATTCGAGCGCAAATTCTCCTTGGACTCTTTTTCCCAGGTGGTGTGTAAATTCAACAGAGCACGCCTACCTTAGTGGACCCTTCGACAAACTAGAATTCTCCGACAACCGTGGCCACCAAGTAAGTTGACATAAACGGAGCTTTTTCAAACTCAACCACATCAAGTTCAGGATTTGTTCAATGAGTGTATATAGCTTTGACAGGCTATTGAGTAATTTTAAAAAAATTATTAGGGTTGGAATAATGGTGAAATATGTAGCTCATCGAAATTAAATATAAGGTGAGTGTTTTTGACTAATTTGAGTGTGCTGAAACGTTTTGGACATTTGGAAACTGCATTTAATAAATTAATAACTTGATATTTTCGGAAAGTCATTCCAAGAAATAAAATTTTGACGAAAGGAAATATTTTCATAATATTATTTCGATAGACCCCGATTTTTTTTAACTATAATTTGACGTTATAAAGAATTATTATACCTTATTACAAAATTGTATGGGCTTGAACTCAAAATATACCTCGCAACAATTCCCATAGGGGTGTACACAACATACGTCATCAGATTATGGATGGGTAGGGGGTAAAAAAAAGCTGAAAAAACTATTTAGTTATGTATTTAAAAATAGAGTTATCGATGATTTTGGGGTATGTGTGAGATCAAAATTGGCAAAAACCTGATGACGTAAGTTATGTACAACCCCTAAGCTCAATATGGTTTCTATGAGTTATCGTTAAAAGTTCAAGCCCATACAATTTTGGAATAACGTATAATTCGTTAATGAACATTAGCCTTTTTGATAGTTTAAACACACGTTTAATCCCAAATGTAATGAAAGAAAGCAAATTAACTTGTTTACAATTCTCTCATTCAACCCACGATGGCTTTTTACAATACCAAAGCATGCCAAGAGATCACATTTGTATGAATTCTCAAATAGAAATAGATAGGAAAATTGAGAATCTCCATTTCTCCGCCACAAGATATTTTAGTTTAGATTTAAGTAATTAATCTTATTTGGTGATATTATTTAATCAAGTTGATAAAAGTCGATTCGATCACAATTACTATAAAATGGGTCTTTTTAAATCATTGGTGAGTTGAGAGATTGATCTTTGTTTTAGTTAATTAATTATTTACATTAGTAGGCGTTTTGATACATAAGGGATATTATCTAAATTAAGTAAGTATTAGGATAGATAGATAGAGGAATATTAAACATTTACTTCGAGTATTTAATTACAAATTTTTAAATCCATTTCTTAGATATCCTTCGGTGTAGGAGTCTATGCTGGAATCTACATAAGTCAAAACTACGAAGTACGTGATTTTAAAGATTATAACTATAAACAACTTTAGACACATTTGATTTAAAAGTTATATAATTATAAATGATCTAACTAACAAAATATTGTTTTATTCCAGGTACCAAAAGTGGACGAACCAGCAGCGTTATGGGCCAAAATCCAAGCCTATTTAGATCAACACAAAAAAGATAAATGAGAATAGAGGACTTATAAATTCATTATACAAAAATAGTGTTGTAAGTTTACATTATTATAGTAAAAATGCATTGCCGAATACTTGTCGCAAAATCGGTCTTCCATATTAAACTTTTTAAAAACATAGTATCAATATTATTTATATTAATGAACTAGTGTGATTCATAAATAGATATATAATAACGATATTATATAAAATATGCTCTTTGAAATGTGATTCTTTAGCTAGGTATTTTATAATCAGTAATTTGTTTTGATTCTGTTATGATTCAAGAGTGATAGATCCGTTAATTTGTATGGAGGTGAATAAAAATATTTTTAAATCCTCAACACTTCCCCACATATTTAATCTTTTAATTCAATATAGTTGCAAACAATTTTCATTTTCTGCTCAACACCAACCATAAAGCACTTTTGTTAATTGCGTAGAGAGAATATTTGATTTGTCAGATCTGAAAGAACAGTTAAGAAAACTATTCAATATCCCATAAGGTTAGCAGAAGCCAGAAGCACGCAGATTTACATTTCACTTGTCTTATAGATTACCACCTTGTTTAACTTCCATAAAACTCCATAAAATGTTCAGTTAATTTTAGTTAATCCCCATCTAAATTACATTAATATTTGATTAGGCACATCTTGTAATAACTGTTTAAAATCCCAAATGGATATTTTTTAATACACCAACTACATTGTGATCTTGACTCTTCCCTTTAATTTTAATATGGTACAATTAGCCTCATTTTATTTGTGAAATAGAAAATTGAATTCCAAGTTGGTCTTTGTATACAAAGGGAAAAATAGGAAAGATTCTTAACGAAATGAATTGTAAATAGTAATAGGTAACACATTGTTGTATTCACATTCTTAAAAACAAATTTCAATTATTAAATATTCAATAACGCACTGACATTGAGTGACGATTAAATTAACCATTAATCAAATCTTCAAGTTCATAATCTATTATTTTGATGGGGGATCAGATGTGTATCGTTTCTCCTGAGGGAAACTGCATCCAATTTGTTGAATAACTTCATTAGCTGTCCAAATCCCACATTTCACACATTCTTCAACTGAACGACCCTGAATGTATTGAGCCATGAAACCTAGAATTGGAATTAAAATATTAAATTCTTTTAAGTCAATTTCATTAATTATGGAATTACATTTAATTATCATAATCATGAATCATTGTTAGTTCATTTAACATTTAAGTTGTACCTCCAACAAAAGCATCTCCAGCTCCATTCGTGTCAACGATTTTGTCTTCTGGGATGATCATGACAGGGAACTTCTTGACAGTCTCTCCTTCGGCTACAATTACTGGATCAGATCCTTGAGTGAAGACAATCATCCGAGTTCTTTCTAAATTCTTCTTCTCGAGTTGAACAGCCTTAAGTGCAATTTCTTCAATATCGTCCGTCCCAAAATTTTGTACTTTGGAAAATGCTATCGCTTCCTATAACATTAATTATTTTTCAAATAAAATTTTTTAACCAATTTAAATAAAAGAATTCTCAATAGCAAAATGACAGAAGCGAGTAAGAAAAGGTTTGAGCTTGTATTTACTGATTCATTTCCAAAGAGGATATCAACGTAAGGAAGAGCAGCTTGCAGGCGTTCAGTGAAGAATTCGGGAATGAAAGGAGCAGAAAGATTCATTGCGAATGGACGATTGTGAATAGCGGCATAATTCGCTACTCTGTGAGTACTTTCAGGACTCACCGTCAAGAAAAATCCCTAAAAATAATAAAACTTAAAAATCAAAATGGTTTTAAACATTTGACATTATTTTATATATTGCATTGTACTTGTAACTCTTAGCACAATACTGTAATACATTCACAATCAGTTATTAACTTATTAAGAGCATAATCTTATCGTTAGTATTGTGTATAATTAGTTTTATGTTTTATTAATATAAATACACATTCATTAAATATCCAAAAGGATTGTTGGATTTACAGAAATGTAGTAGAATCTGGCTCCCTCGACATAAGCAAAATTTTGTGGATCATCAAGGTGTTGGATGGCAAAATTATTAGCAGCCGAGAGGTTGGCACAGAGAGAGCGATTTGTTCCAGTAATGAGGACGGCACAAGTACCAGTGGGTTCTTCCACAATTTGATAACGAGTGAGAACACCTGCAGATTCAGCACTCTCAGTCAATCTCCTACTGAAATCATCTTCTCCCACAGCTCCCATAAAGACCGTAGTTTTCGGGACGCCTAAAACCCACTAAAAATTAATAAAATTTAAATAAACTAAATTATTATCAATTTCAAACAGGTTATTTTTATTTGCAAGAGAATTTGATAAGGGAAAGTCGAGGGTTTAAAAGTAACATTTAAATTTTAATAAAAATGTTTAATGAAAGTTACCTGAACAGCCCTCAACATGTTTTGTGTAGCACCACCAGCTAAATAATCAACCTTGTATTTCTCAATGAGCTCCTTGTACATGGGAATGTGCTTCTCTCCGGCCAGAATCGCATCATTGGGTTTTAACCCGTATTTTTCTAAAAAGGCTTCATCCACTGAAGTCGAAATGTCAAGCAATGGATTTCCCATACCCAGTAATAGTCCTTGCCTGTAAATTAAGAAAATATAAGTATTTCACATTAGACACCAAAAAATGATTTCTATTTCAAATCAGAGAATAGAAAAATTGAATGAAAATATACAGATACGGAATTTTAATTTAAGTTTTTGTTTTTACGTTAATTCTCCTGAGTTTGCCATTTTACAAAAGAATTGAAAAGTAGATGATAAGGATGTGATGAGATGTAAATGTGGAATGAGTTCAAACCAGAAATCCGCTATAATAGATAATCCAATTCTGCTGTGTATTCCGTCTCGGCCTATAACAAGATGAATGTGTTTAGAGAGCAAATAAAATTATAGAAGATGAAATGTAAACGTCGAATTCAAGGACGGGTTCAACATTTGCCAACTCCTTTTATTGACCTTCTAACCCTTTACATAATCATATACATACCTATTTGGCTTTGATATATATTGATAAATTTATTAGGAGCCAAATAAACTCATAATACTGCAATACTTTCTCACAATGAAGTATTAATGATATTATTTGGAGTCAAATGATCAAGAATGTAATCAAAAACGAAGATTATGAGATAACTCTAATACGAAACAGTCTACTCAATTTACTAGGCTCAATTTGCCGTGATTACTTTTCTTTTTATCAAATAGGGAGATAATAAATGTTGTGTATTAGTGATGAGTACTAGGCTTTTGAAATTATCATGACTTGGTATATTAAAATTATCTTAATTAACTCCACATGGAAGAGATAACATTAAGAATATCAATTTGCGATTTTGAGTCTTCTGCTTCAAATGATAACATGAATAATTTCAATGAAACTTGAAACTAGTTAGTTGATTAGTTGATTTTTGTAAAAACGAAGATAATGAATATTTTGATGATCCATATATATGTTGATAATTCAATTTAACCACATTAACTTCTACACTGTAGCAAAGTATTACCCAGTAAAAAATTACTATAAAATTAAAGCAGTAATTATATTAGCTTATGGTGACCTTATATTCCACACGAGTTTTCTTTATACATAAGTACTATAGTTTTCGTTTTAAGTATGATTTACCGTTAGCTTACTGTTATTCTTACTACTGTAGAAAATATATATATATATTATATATATATAAAATAACAGTATACTAAAGGTTAAACTATTACCGTATTTTGTAGAAGAGTAGAAAGTTTTACAAAAAGCCAAAAATTAAACTAACTAAAAAGTGAGTAATGAGGAAAATTAATGAAGAAATTAAAATAATAGAGGAAAAGGAAACTTTTTAAAACAGTAAGGGAGTGAAGTTGAGTGAAAAGAGTGTGCGACATGCGAGATGGATGGAAGCTGATTTGAGCCGGAAAAGCTCATGGCGCCAATTGATTCTCGCACCTTGCGAACTTTCCAACTTGCAAGAACTTTTAATTACAAAAGAGAAAGAAATCCTAATTATAATTTACTTATTTAGACTTTTTTCATTTATACACATGTGTTTTCTTTAAGTTCATTCAACATTTTATTGGCAAATGATGTTGAGTTATAATTGAAAACATTCTTTAATACATATTAAAATAAAGAGGTGAGTTCTCTTTCGAAGAAAATCTTTTTAAATTATGAAATTATTAATATTACTTCAATGATGTTTTAGATTTATAATTTACTATTTTAAAACGGACTTATATAATATTATCTTATTTATAAATAATGTGTAACTAGCACTTATAAATAATAAGAGAAATAATTTTGATTTTATTACAGGTGAAATGAGTGTCCAAAAGGAGAAGAAGATCGAAAAGATCGAACGGATCATCAATGATGAGATGAAGATGGAATTGAAGAAACTTCTCGATGGACGTGAAGAACTTCAGCTTCACCTAAAAGAGTATGAAGATTTGAAGAAGAATCTCATCGGATTTCAAACAAATAAAAAAGCACCGAGGACACGAGTTGACATTGGGTGTAATTTCTTTCTCGATGCTGAAATCACCGACTATAAAAATGTGATAATGGACATTGGGTGCAACGTCTGGCTCCCAATGGCCCTTCCTGAGGCGATCAAGTTTTGTGACTACAAATTGCTATTTTACACAAAGAACATCCAAATGATGACCGAGAACGAATTGAAAATCAAAGCAGAGATAAGTTTCATGCTTGAAGCTCTTCGAGAAATCCAAGGGCTCCCACGACCTAATGTTCCTCGTGACCTGACTGTTCGAGAGTTTGACAATTCATAAATTATGCAATCAAAGATTTGTATGCACCATGTTGTTCTTAAAATATTAAATATTTTTAAATTAACCCTAAAATATCTTGCTCAAATTAACTTATAATTTCGTCTATGAATGTGTTGTAATAATATTGTAAAAATGAAAATAAAATAAATTCGTCATTTACAAAACTCCTTGTTTTTATTCATCGTTTTCTTCGTCAAAGGATATTTACTTGGATGCCTTTGCTGGCTTCGCTGGTTTTGGTTGAGGAGCCGATTGGGACTTCATAAGCTTCACAACAATCTTTTGCTCTTCAATCAAAAATGCTCTTACAATCCTAAAAACAAATAATTAAGACTAAAATCACTTTCACCAATCACATTCCAGCCAAATTCTGTATCCTCTTACGAATACTTTAAAACTCGACAAAATTAGTTTAATTTTAATATAACAAAGCAGATATATATTAAGTATTAACCTTTCTTTGACGCATTGATGACAAAGGACTCCTCCATAGGCCCTCTTGACCATCTTAAGTCTCCTGGACATCCTAGTACGCTCCCTTGATCTTGCTGGAGCAATTCCCCTGAGCTTCACCTTGCAGTGACCGCATTTTGGCACCTGCCTAGGTTTCTTGATGTACTGATACACAAGTTTTCCTCCGGGAGTTCGAACTCTGAAATTCAAAAATAATTAAAATTAATACTTTCATCTTTGAAAGTAAAGCTTCTAAATATAAAGATTTGACCATCAAATCATCCTCGATTAATGTCCAATACACAGAACCGGCAATTTAAATCAATTCACCGGTTCATCCATAATGCAAATTAAACTAAGATAAAATATTTCCCAAAAATCAACCCTATACTTTAAAAACCTCCCATAGTCAAAAATCCTCAACACCCCAAATTTCCTCTAAATTAACCTCATACTCCACAACCCACAACTAACAACATTAAACATTTAATATGGATCAAATGATCTTAAAAATCCTTGCAAATCCTCTCAAATAAAATCCCCTCAAAGTGACAATAAATAATAAACTAAGTCCTCCTTACATCCTCCTCTTGTTGGAAGCGGTGTTGTAGGAAAGTCTCCTACGAAGGGTCAACCTCTGAACCATCTCTCAGTCCTTTCTTCCAAATCCCAATTAAGAAAGTCCAATGACAATGGAGGATGGTGGATGCGGTCGTGGGATTCAATCCGTGGCGGTGGAGAGGTTGGCCGACAGCATGGATGATGTTGACATGAACAGTCGCCAGGGGCCGCCTGATCTCCCCGTCCAAACACATACAATGGAGATCCCTATGCTTAACACATACACTGCCCGATTAAACTAAGTAGGCCCTCCTTCATGTTAAGTGAATGTGAGAAGGCCACTTTAGATCCCTAGGAGGGTTTAGACCATGCATGGAATTTCTCCATCTGCATATACATTTATGCATTGGAACATGGGCGAAGGAAAGGTGGGAAAGGTGTGTCTAAAAGCTGCTCCTTCTCCTGCGCACTCGCCCCCATCATCATCACAGAAGAGAAGGAATCGTATGTGTGTGTCTCTTTATATACAACTCCCCCGTCTCCCCTTCTTCATTCGACTGAACGTAAAATTATATGAAACACATATAGTACACTACTATTACAGTTAAAAATCTCTCTCGCCAATTTGTACTAATCTTAAAAATACCTCTAGTTAGAATATTATATCGTTAAATTGCCCAAGTCTTGGGTTCTCCCCTTTAGTAGTTCTTTTGACTGGAGGACAGTGGAGAGTCAATACTTGTGTTTGTCAAGGGCCGAATTGTTGGACGACTCCGAAATCCACAGCACTTGTTCCTCCTCATCAGCCCGCCGAGTGTGGAACCATCCAGAAAATTGGACATTGATCATCTTGGTTAAGTAGGGAAATTATATTATTTCTGTCCCACCCCGCTTCATCTCGGTTCTCATCATCGGTCATCGTCAAAGTGCAGGATTTGCAATTCCTCCGTCGGAAACTACATCATCATCGCCATCATCAGAATATTCAAATCTTGAATTGACGCTTCAACGCTGAACTCTACAATAAACAGGAGATAAAAGCCCTCCTTGTAACACTCATCACGCTATTTATCTTATTGTTATATTTCCTACTTAAACCTCGACTCGAGTCCTATTAATTGTATAAGAAATATTTACAAAAATATATTATTATATCACTTAAAGTCCTCGTCGGTAGAGGAGCTCGGTTTAACACAAAGGAATAATAGTTAAAAAAGAGAGCATTAGTTCGATTTAAAAATTGAATAATCTTTAAAAATATAAACTCATTTGTACAAGACAACAATAGCCGGAGAAACGAGCGAGGCTCGATAGAAAGAAATCATAATCCATTCTTCTTCGAAACCACGAACTTTAATTCTCTCCTTTTCTGTAAATACAACAAAGAGTACTCGAGGAACCCGAGTGTCTTTTATCAAGGCACAGTAGGGCTAGTAGATTGATTATATATTCAAAGGGGTCTTGCAAGGGGCAGTTAGTGAGTTGAAGGTGAGGCGGAGAACAGCTTAAAGAGAGGATTATCATCTAAATCGGGAAGTGTTGAAGGCGCCGCGTGGGAAAACCTTGAGAGAAATCATCATAAAGGGCAGTGGGTAAGTTGATCTACACCAAGTTTCAATTCATTTACAATCAGTCATTTTGAATCTCTTGACTCTTCGAGTGCCAGTCAGCTATCATTTAATTGCCTTGGCTTGACTCCACTTTGTTCATTCCAAAGAATGGTTATGGAGGAAAGCAGCGTCGTTTCGAGCCTCGGAGGAGTCTTGGGAGTGGAGGAAACTCCGTTGACCGACGACTCGTCTCCGACTCCGAGCAACGTCTATCTCGTCGGTCTCGAGTTCGTTCGGCAATACTACACGGTGCTTAACCAAGGGCCGCTCTATCTTCATCGCTTCTACTCGGAAGACTCGACCTTTGTCCACGGAGTTTCCTCTAGGGACTCGCGAGTGGCCCATGGACAGCAGGAAATACACAAGAAGATCCAATCTCTCAATTTCCATAACTGTCATGCTAAGATCCGTCAGGTACGAATGGAAATTAAGTTCAATTAAATCAACTTCTAAGCACTAATTTGATTTATTTTTCGACGCAAATTGAAATTTTTTATTAAATTATTTCCATCAGGTCGACTCTCATGAGACGATGAACAGCGGAGTTGTCATTCAAGTGACCGGGGAGTTGTCGAACAACGGACATCCCATGCGGCGATTCATGCAAACTTTCGTCTTGGCTCCTCAGAGCCCCAAGCGTTACTACGTCCGAAATGACATCTTTCACTACCAGGACGAAGTTTTCAGCGACGATGAGGCCGAAGGCTCAACACCTGCCGACTCATCTCTCGAAGACGAGGTCGAGGAAGAGAAGCAGTGCGAAGTGAACGGCTCGAATGCTTCCATTACGTCTCCATCGTCACCGAAGACTCTCGTTGAGGAACCGTTGGCTCCTTCACCGCCACCAATCCAGCCGATCATCACGCAGGAAATTTCAACTCCGTCTGGAGGTTCGTTTTTTAATGCTCAAATAATATTCTTAACTAATACATTTAATACTCAACCACATTATATGAAATTGAACTACTTTATAATAAAATCTAATTTATTATTAAATTAAATTAAATTAAATTAAACAATTTGTTCTAAATTTTCATTGATAATTCCAGAAGAAGCTCCAAAGACGTATGCTAACCTCTTCAAGAACAACAATGTGAAAGATTTGGCTTCTCTCGGAAACACTACTGCATTTCCACCTCCATCCTCTGCTGGTTTAACTCACCCCAAAGGTGCTACGAGTCCTGGAAATACCAACATGGTGAGTTTGTAATCTTTTGTTTTGTGTGCCCAGCTCTGGTTGCACTATAAAAGAGAAACTGAGGCATTTCTAAGAATTTATTCATTTTAGTCTTATTAAATATTTATCTTGACATGGATATTCTTTGTTGTGTTGTAAGGTTAACGTGATTGAGGGTGGTGTTGTGTCTCCACCGCAAGTGTCACCACAATCTGGTGGTAGCAAGGGACTTCCACCCAGGAACCCTCGTGGATACAACCGCACGGACCGTCAACAAGAAGGACATCCAGGAAGAGAGAATGAAGGGCGTGGGGATCGACGAGAAAACCGAGGGCCGCCTCTTGACCAACGTCCTCCGCGACAACAGAATGATGAAACAGGGAGTATTGATGGCGACAGACGTCGTCCTGTCAATTCCTATCCGGACAGCCATCAACTCTTTGTTGGGAATTTGCCGCATAATGTCAACAATGAAATGATCAAGGTTCAAATATTAAAAATAATATATTTTAATTATATGCAAAATAATACTTTAGCATTTATTTTGTCAGATTACCAATTTTAATTTTGTTTATTATAGGAAATCTTTGAACAATTTGGAGAAATTGCCGAGATCAAGATTCAAAAGCCGCTCCCGAAATCATCTGGCTCGAAGGTCCCGTACTTTGCGTTTGTCGTGTTTGAAGAAGCGGCTTTCGCCCAAGCTTCACTCAATCGAAAGGTATGAATTCCTCTGCGTAGATGCACGAATGACTCATGGAGTTTCGTCATCATTTATTCCCACTAATCAGTTCTCAATGTAATCTATTGAAGTTAGAAGCTTTATTGCTTTAATGATAATGATTAATTAATCATTTTCTGCTTCCCTTTTCAGCTAATTTCAATGCGAATGCCCGATGGAACTCAACGACGACTCAACGTGGAGGAAAAGCGTCCTCGTGGCGGCGGTCCTGGATCCGGCTACTTCTCTCGCGACGGCCTCAACTCTGGTAATACAAACATGGTAGGAAACAACGGGAGCGGTGGCGGAAGATTCGATCGCGGAGAACAACGAGCCCCGCCGTCGACCCACACGAGGACCTTTAACCGATCGAACCGTGGAGGGAGCAACAATGGCCCTGATGGAAACCGTGAAAGAGGTGATCGTGAAGGTGGACGTGGAGGGCGAAATTCCCAACAAGGAAATGACGGGCCGCAGCAGCAACAACAGCAGAGTCCGTTCCAGGGCGGTCGCTCTTCACCCAACAACCGAAACTTCAAGCGCTAAAACTCTCTCTTCTGTCTGCGCTTTTCCCCTTATTAATTTCTTTATTTTTCAAAGTGTCTAATCCTTATAAACAAAAATCCCCCTCATCTACTTAAATAACTAAAAAAAACAATCTCTCTTTCCTCATATAATTTAACAAACTATAAACACAACGTTTTGTTTTTAATTTTTATCCTAAAAATCAAATATCAATTTACAATTTTTTCCAAATGAGATCTTTATGAGATCATTTGAATTAGCTGTAAAATATCCAATAATATTCAAACCTGAGCCTCCAAGTGGGAGTATGTTATATTTATAATTTAAATGAAAAATTAAATGTGGAAGCCTTTAAATTTAGATATTTATAAATTATTGAAGTCGCCGAAGGTGTCTTAAATTTTATTTGTCTATCGCTAAATTTAATTAATTGTAATGGTACTTTTACAATCGTAAGAAGTCAAGTTGAAAGGAGGAATTGAAATAATTCTATTTATCGAGGTATGAATTCGTCAATGTGCGAGTATTCCTGAGGACCCATTTGAACAGATATAGTAAGCGAGTATTTGTGTCCTGAAGACACGTATTTTGAGTTAGGTTAATACATATATTTTAATGTTTTTAAATACATAGTTAATTAATTAATTATGATTGTTAGCGCTTGAAGCATTTTTTCTCCACATTGTACAAGTTTCCTAGTATATTTTATACAAAAACCTCCACGCTTAATTACAAATCATGCTATTATTAATTATAATTAACTTCAAACATTTAAACTTAGTTTCAGCTTGTCACGTAAGTACATTATATAATTTTAATAACTACAATTTATGGTTTAAATACATTCATAACTAAATAGTTTAATTAAGTAATGAATAGATCATAAACGGCGATTTTCGTAATTGTCTTTTTTTAAATCTGCCACAAATATTTTTAAAAGTTGAATGTAAAGTTAAAGAAGACAAGTTAGGGTCAAGAGAATCTAGAGGTGTGAGTGCGTGTGTGTAGGAAATATATTTAATAGAGGAAATAGTTCATTTTTAAGGTTTATTGAACACTTGGCTGTGATATTGCAAAGTTCAAGAGGAACAATGAAAAGTTGATTTAAAAAACATTGTGAATGATGTTATAATTTTCTCCGAGTGTGGTCGAAATTGAAATGAGTGGAGAATGCTTGGGTTGATGTAGAAGCTAATAAAATTATTACTGTGGTAGAAAAGCCTATTTGCATAGTCGTTAATTAGAGATTATAAATATTAACCAAGATAAAACTGATGAAGAGGAATTCGTAGCAGCGGGATCAAAATGGGAAATGAAAAAAATAGGAATTACCCTGATCGGTATCTCGGGATTATAATAATATTGATTACTTTATGATATATAAAAAAGGGCGTATGGAAGGTGTGTATTATATACAGAACTATTATATATTTAGGATGAGTAATTATGTAATTCTCTAACTAGTCATTGACCCAAGGATCACCCCAGTTTGTCACAATTTACTTATTTTATTATTAAATATAAGTAGGAGATAATATGATAAGAAGAGTTATTAGAATTTAAGGTATAGATTAGTAAAACATTGTATGAACCTGAAAAGACTAAACAGCTTCTAATCCAACAAATCTCTTCTTTTTTTGTTCTACCACCAACCACTTCTTTGATTATGTGCATAAATATCCAGTTGACATACATTTTCTAATTGTTTCCCCCAACTGTTTAATCCTTCTATTTACTCTTGATTACCTTCCTTGTTAACAAGTCTGTGTTTTGTACTCATTATGACATAATTTACATAAGAGAGTATAGTGGGGTATTAAATAATGTATTCAATTGTTCTTTGTTAAATAATCATTTTTTTCTTTAACTTTTATCACTAAATATTAATGACTTTATAATTAATTACGTTTAATGAATAGGTAGGCGAACATGGTATTTCAAGAGTAATTGATCATCAAGTGTTGATGATACATACATATTTCACGATAGTTATTGTAAAATGCGTCCTCAGGAATATTTGAACTTGTACGATTTATTTTATTTTAAATACTATATTATATCTAATAATGTAATCATGTTTGGACCTCCATTCAACTTCATTTCTTAAACTAAAAAAATGATAGGGCGAGGGATGCGGTGAAGGCATCAAGGTAGAAGGCGTGAGTAGTGATTTAATAAACAAGTAAAAGAGAATTTTGTAAACATATTATACGAAAATGGAGTTTATGTATGAAGGGAAGAGAAAGGAAAATTTATTTAGGAAGAAAATCCAAAGATAAAAAGCGAAAAGCTAATGAGAAAAATTACTAAAAAAGATACATTAACTAAAATACGTAATAAACACAATTTATATTAAAAAATCAAGATTTGATTTTAAATTTTAATAATTTGAGAGGAGTGTGAAGAAAAGTGTTTTGAAATATTTAATAAAATAATTATTATAAATAATACATTATGGAAAAAATACCAAGATCGTGCCTGATTGAACTTTTTAGTTAAAAAAGATTTTTCGATTTATATTGTTATATAAAACTAGTAACGTTATTTGAAATGATAATAATTACAGAAGTTAGGGAAAGGAGTTTATTAGGAATAAATAATTAGATAGGAGGAGTATTGAGGAAATGATTTGTAATCTGTATTGTAAGAACCTCGGTGGTAGATTCACATCGAGGGATTTAAAGAGCAAATTAATTGAATTGTATTCAATAGGGAGAGACTAATAGGTTTAAATTATAAATATTTTGGATAGTCTTATTTTACAATTTAATCATGGTGAATATTTACTTATACCTACTCTACTACATAAATAATGTAATAACATGTTTGCAATGAGCACTTGTTGTATCTTAAAGATATAATTAATAAGGTAAAATATAGCAGTGAGAAATTTCATAAGACTTGGCTATTTATAAGATAAAAGATAATTTAAATTAAGGTAAAATGTCTGAATTGGAAGGAATCGGGAAAAATAGGAAAGACGGGAGAGAAATTGTGAGGGGAAAATTTAATAACTTTTAATGCCTTCATTGCCTTTTAAAATTAATGATTTAGCTCGTATATTTATAAATAATTACTCATTTTAAATTGAACTGAACTGAGAAATAATTCTTAAACTGAGAGTGTAAATTGCTTTAAATTCATATTTGAATTTTCATTGTAATTAGAATATATGGGAAATGATGTGAGAGAAAAGAATGAAAGGAATTGAATGTTTTAAAAAAAAGTATTTGTTGAATCCCTCGTGCTTATTCTGTTGAGTCTCGTGTTTTAAATGATTAAAAAGGAGTTTTGTCAGTTCTCCCATTGTTTTTAAAAGTACTTATTTGAATGGCTCATGAAGTTTAACTTTATGATCAATTATATTTTTCATCTTAGTTAATATTCATAAAAAAAGTCTTATTGTTAGTCTCAAGCTAAAAGTTTTTAAATATTCTTTTTGAAGAGAAATATATTAAAATATTCGAATGGCCGAATTAAACCTTTTCATCTCATGAATATTCGATATCTTAGGATTAATCTCAAGCTTGACTCTAACTATAATAAGGAAGGAGGTTAAACAAAACCTAAATCTAAAAAGTCAATTTTCAAATTAACTTAGTGAAATATTTAATATTCTCCTTTTTGTAGAAACGACGAAGGATTTTTTGTGCATGAATGTTGATTAGATGGAAAATAATAGTGGAGATGATTGATTGAAATATATAGAGAGAATTATCCATTTTCAAATACTGCGTAGCATTGAATGCTTAAGAATAATTTTAAAGTCTCTTGTTAGGTCATTTAGTAAAAGGATGATAGGTTAAATAATTAAATTAAATAATTAATTAAAGTTAAACCTGTTCTGGTAAAAGCATCAATCATGATCTCTTCAGCGGTTCTTATACTCGTCTTTAAAAACTAACTATCAAACAATTGTATAACTAATTAACATGAAATCGTCTTTAATTCCTGATTAATCCTCCTTCACACACACGGTTGCTAAAAATGTTATATCAGTAGGTTTTTAACTATTTAAATATTCTAAAATTAACTACTAAATAAGAAGGCGAGTTAGGATATTTAGTTAATTAAGGTCAATTATTTAAATGAAATTTAAAAGTTTTTACCAACAATATTTAAGCTTGTTAAATCCTAAGATCAAAAAACCTATCCCCCTTCTCTGCGAAATCCTAAAAAAGTTATGGCGAATTTTCGCTCATCACTTCCTTGTTTTTCTCTTCTCTTGCAGTATTTGCTTTCATTATTCTCCCTTTTTAATTTTAAAATCTGTACTCTTCCAATTAAAAAAGCGTAAATTTTTTAATGATTACGATCAGGGAATATCTAAGATAACTGAGAAGAAAGCGACATAACTGCACATTTGGTAACTATGCAGAATCTTAAAAAATTTGTGCAGAGTGTGGCGTCATCGGAGCCCTTGAAATTACAAGCTATAAGTCAAGATGATAGAGTCCATCGAAATTAAATATTAACTAATTGTTTTTAGACTAATTCGAGTATGCTGATTATGAATCTGAAGTTGGTTTCCTATAAAATGACAAAGTTATAGGCATTTAAAGTGAGAAATTTTAGACAGTGAAACGAGCGTCTCAAACACAGGACGCTGAAATTAAAACTAAACTGAGTTGTAAATTTTGTAGCTAATCAAATGGACTTCAAGAATATATATATTGGTGTTATATAAAATTTTGAATGCAATATGAAAAGTATGAAATTATTCGTGGAATAATTATAAAAAGGGGAAAAATGAGTATTTAAATTTTTTGAGCTCCGATGACGTCATTTCATTATTTTCTCGTCACTAAGGGCTATGTCGCGAGCTTGGGTTACGATATTAAAGGCTAATTAATTAGGACTTTAAAGAAACTAATGTTAATTAATTACACTCAAATTTTAATATAATATCAAAGGGAGCTTTGATTGTAAAAAACGTACGTTCGTTCCTTTTGCTCACACGTTTAGCATTTATGAAATGAAGAGAAAATGTGAGTTTGGGGAGTTTGACAAGTTGAGTAAAGTGACTTAACTTGATTATAAATACATGAAACTTTTAAATAAATGAGTGTGTTCTTAAATCCCCCGTTTCAATAAATGTGTTTCGCCATTTACAACTTTGACTGATGAAGGACGAAGGAGAGAAATATATAAAGATAGTGTGTGTGGAAAATGTGCTTAGGTAGGAATTCGGAAAATCTTTTGCATAGTAGGATAAATAAAGATTGATTCCTTTTTTTCTAATTAGCTTTCGCGAGATATTGAAAAATTACCTTGAATAACGTGCACATGCCAAAATTCAATATAAGCGGTTACTGATGAAATCAACTGATTAAGAGTGAGTTTTACTTACCTCAAATATAACAATAAATAAATAAAATTAAACATTTAGAAGGAACGAAATAAAAATGATTGTGTGCGTTTTTCGTGGAAAAATGAATTTAATTGTGAAAAATGTCATTGTTATCTTATTACATGATTATGAAATCTAAATATCTCTTTACACCTTTATTTCCTAATCTAAACTTTGTTTTTCTCTTTGCACATTTTAAATACAACAGCTTAATTACACATTAAATATAAAACTATTTACCTGTATTCAAGTTAAATCTTTCAAAAGTTTCGATTCACAGTAAATATTAATTTTAACTATTTTTGTTCATTGGTCGAACCCACACACGTATGGACAATGTACATATTAGTACATCTTAAATACATTTAAGTACTAATGAGTAATTATTACATTTAAATACATTATGCCTTAAATTAATTGTAATAGAAAAAGAACAACGTCAAAAATGTATTTTTCAAAGTTCAAAAAGGTGTTGTTATAAATCTTGTAAACGTGTAGAATTTAAATGTCTCATCCTCTTTACATTAAACTTACAATTAAACATACACACTTTATTGACGATCATTTACGTCTTGGTTTATTAGCTTAATTTGATTCAACAATAAGTCTTAAATTGAAAATTCACATGTAAAAATGCATTTTATGGCTCACTGATTTTCTCTTATAAAAAGTGTCATTCCGAAATCAACTTCGTGAGCCTTCTAAATAATTAGTTATAAATCTTATTATTAAGCATTATGAACCAATTCTTAGATGATCTTCAATAAATAAATAATTTGCCTAAATACTAATCATAATTTTAGACTCTTACTGTAGGCTGAATCGTAATTATTACACAGTTTGTAATTCAACTTTGTTCGTTTGTCCTCTTATCCTTCATTATTTTACATAATTCTATAATAAATAATTCTGTTTAAAATGTAAGCGTATTTTAAAAGAAACAACTTTATCACTCGTTACGACCTAATTAGACTTACGAGTCCTCTACAATAAAAAAAATTCTGTTCTTGATGAATACATGGAGAAAATGAGGAAATCTTATCACTTTTGAGTGAATAAAGAATGATGATGAATTTGAATTTCCAGACATGAACTTTTACTTCATTTCCATCCAATTACCAACAAATCTCATCATTTTGATTTTGACCATATTGCGGTCTTTCATATTTATTTTACAACTCTCATTAATTTTACTTATTCTTCTCCATTTTATCCAAAAGATTCATGCATTTTTGTACATCATACTATTTAAAACATTCTCATAAATTATGAAAATTTCCAAAGGTCCTTGAGGAAATTTTGGAATGTTCATTGTTATTTAAAAAGTAATAGGATTCGGGGTAATATTACTTAAAAAGGCATGTATGATATAGTACTACAGATAGTAGAGATATATTATGCTTCTTTGGCATATAATACTAATACATCCTAGATGGTTTGTTGTAACAAGTAAGAATTTCAATAGAACCTTTTTTCCCATGCTGCCGTGATGTCAATAGAGAACGGAAGTGTGATATATGAGTTTCTGAATGATGGGATTCCGGGTACGTAGAAGTTTTGTGTATTATGAAAAGGGCTCTTCCCTGAGGGAATCGGGAGGATGTTTCTTGAGCGAGTTGGGGGATCCTGCTTGGTTGAGGCTCCTTCATCGTGGTGCTTTGGAAGGAGGAGAGGAGGAGACCAAAATTCTCGTTTCTTCGCTACAGACCCAAATATATTTTTAGTCTCCACGAGCTTCATCTCCCACACTCTCATCCATTTCCGTCGGAACAAGTAAGACTCGTCTTTGTATTTACATTCACTACCCTTCAATTACTTCTTAAGATCATTGACTTTTCACATATAAATATACAAGATTCTCATTTCTCAGATTTCTCATATTATTCACTATCTTTTAAAATGACATTTTACTTTTTTATTTAATCTTTTATTAAACAAGTTTTATTGGTATTTTAACTAGATGAGACAATTGTGGTTATTTAATCAATAAATTTTTTTTAGTTATTTTTGTATTAATTTACTGTAATTACATTTAACACACTTAAATTAGTTATCCTAGCTGAATACTAGTCAGTTATTCCATGCATTGTTTATTTTTAACAAATATCTTTTAAAAAAGATTATTGATCAAATCATTATGAGTTATGACATGAGAATAGTTTTGTTTTATAATTTTGAATGATAAGTATTTCACCCTGAAGCAATAAATAGGAAAATGAAAATCATAGGTTTATTTAGTAGAGAAAATACATGTTGTGTATTCTAAAGACTTTGGTCGGGGATCCCAAAGGGTTAAAGCAGAGAATTCTTGAAGAGCAAATGGGAGTCAGTGAGGAATAATTATCTAATAACTCTCCGTTGACTTGTAAAAGAGCGAGCAGAAGAAGAATTTTGTGGCTTTGATCTGAGGAATTTGAACTTAATTCGCCCGACCCTTCTCTCCCTGTGTGTAAATTGAAGGTTTCCTTCTCGACTCAAACTTCATCGTCTTTCATTTCCTCCTCATTTTTCTTGAGGGATTTTCGAGTTCACATTTGAGGCTCCCCATGTTCGCACCATAAATAAAGGCCTTTATGTCCATTTTTCCTAGAGCCTCCTCTGTACATTATAATGTCCTAGACGGAATCTCCTAGAAGGGATATTGTGAAAAGGAGAGCATCTCACTATTAGGATATTTATAAAGCGTAAGATGGAAAAAGAGTCGTAATATTTGGCGGATTGGAGATTCCCTGCCATGCATATATGGATAATATGTGGAGAGATGAAGAATCTCCTTACATGTAAAATTCATCATAAGTTCGCTCCTTGATTGAACTATGAATCCTGCCTGCGTATATAAAAAATGGTACTTACTCGTCCATATTCTTATATATGAATAATATTTAAGCTCAAAGAGTATTATAGCTTATGTATATAGAGGCAAGTCTGACAAATAAGACTATGAATGAGACAGTTGTATAGACTTCGTATGTAATATAAATAATATGAATATATCATATAGATACAAGGGACACTTTTAGTTCATTTAGCTTCGTGAATATTGTAGTGGTCGTGCAGAAAAATCTCCTTTATAGAACTTCTTTCGGCACATTTCCTGTTTATCATGAGGAGCGAGGAGATATTTTTAACATGGGGCTCCTTTGGGTTGTGAAGATGTGAAGGAAGAAGAGCTGGAGAAGATTTGCTTTTCTTCCTAAACCCTTATCTTGAAACTCTAATACATTCGCCCTACTCGGTCAGCCCCATGCTCACAGAGTATATGTTAGTCTATACTTTTATTAGCTTAAATATTTTTATAGACCCATATAATCCCACATGTTTTTGAATGAGTTATGTGATGATTCTTTAATCAACTCAATAACGAATCAAATTAATGAGCGATCTTTGAGTTCTTTTTAACGAGAGAAGGGCGAAGCTTTTATTTGATACTTGATAAATAGATCGAATTGAATGGAAAAACCATGCTAGATTAAATAAAATAATCATTTTCGTATTTATGTTTGTATATGAAGAAAAGTAAGAAAAGGGTACTTTAACTACCCAACGCATGTTTTATGTATTAAGTAACTGATCTAATTAATTAATTTAATTAATATAATAGGCATAATAATCTATGCTTATTTCACACAATCAATGACTGAATTACCATTAGATATTAGATATATTAGAATGAAAATACACTTAGAATTAAAATCTAGCCAAATACTATCAATACTATGTATATTAATTTTATTTAGATTGAAGGAAAGGACGTTTTGGGGATGAAGAAGTTGTTGGTGGTGCTCCTTATTGGAGTTCTCCTCCTTACAGATGCAGAAGCTCAGCAGAAAACGGTAAGCTTATAACTTTATAATGAATATTATATTTAATCAATAAGAGATAGTTTAACTATCATAACATCATAATTCACACATTAAATGTCAAATTCTGCAAATTAAGGGTTTACAAGTTTATATACTTTGCAAAGTATATAAACTTTATAAACCCAAAGCTTTGGGTAAATTCCATTTTCCATACTCATATTAAGTGCTATCACGGCTCTAGTCTAACCTAAAACAACACAAATCTCGTTAAGCTCTACTAACTCGACCTCATTGCATATCCCTTTTGAATTAAATATTGAATTGCATTTTGGCGAAATGTTTTGTTTCAGAGAAAGAAGAAAGTGCGTCATGAGAGAAAGAAGGAAGCGGCGGAGGAAATTCCTCCAACTCCAGCGGAAGCTTCACTTCAGCGGTTAGACGTCGATGAATTCGTGAAAGAGGAAAGAGCTCGGCTGGCTCTACAAGAGAAACTCGACAGCATGAGAGAAAATGAGAACGAGGCCGAGAACGATGTGGATATTTCTCCACAAGAGCAATATCCCGGTAAGACTATCATAATTTCCCTATATTACCTAATACTAATTTTACTAATAAATACAAAAAAGTTCAAATAACAAAGAACACGATCAAATTATCAAGATCAAACTTAAACTAAATTATTAAACAGTCAATTCCAATTAAATTTCAAATTAATAGTGTATTCAGCTTCATGCTAAATCTTAATTAGTATTTTCAATTTAATGATTTTTTTTCAAAATTCAATTTGAGATCCATGCGGAGACAAAAGATGTGGCCCGGGCCGTGAATGTATTCCTGGTGACAAAGGGCGAGCCAGATGCGTCTGCCTGTCAAAATGCCCTTCGGAGGAAGACTTCAGAAGGAAAGTAAGAGGAAAAAATCTGAAAGAACCGAATCTTCATTCATATTTGAACAAAGTTAGACAGAACAATAAGCTTTTAAGCATTTTTCACCTATTTTTCACTTTATTTATGACTTTAAGATTCGACTTTACAAACTTGGCTTGTCAATCTTTTTCAAAAGTTAAAGAGAATGTTTCGGCTCTGAATTTTGATATTTTATTCCTATATAACATCCATATATTTATGTACTTTACAGCTTTATGCAAGGTGGAAAATCTTTACAGATATTGTATATATTAAGCGTCTTTTCATAGTTTTTATAGTTAAGTTGGAATTTACACAGTCGGGCGAGTTGGTATATTTGAAACATTTAAAAGTTTCTCTCTCGTATTTCTCTTTTTTCCACTCACCTTAAAGATGAAGTGAGAAAAGGAAAGGTAGTGAGAGGAAGAAAAGAAGATATATCCATAAGAAATACACTACAAGACCGAAAAACTTTTTCCTCAAAAAACTTTATGAAATGAAATGTGTCAAGGAAGAAGTTCCATTCAATGGACAATTCACTTCCCAATAAAACTTGTGTTTTAAACAATGGAACTCACTTTGTCAAAGAGAGCGAGAGAAAAGGGAAAAGGAAGTACTATGTGAGTTTTGGAGGATCAAAACCGTTAAAAGTTACTTTCAGAAAACTTTCATATGAGTCTTTTAAAGAGACTTTTCCTCAACTTCATCTTTTAATTCACTTTGTTTCTTTTCATTAATTGATGGCATTTCTTTTCGCTGTTTCTCTATTCAAATACACTACTATTTCTTTATTCGGCCTAACTTTGCCTTCAATTCCAATAGTTAATTTTAAACTTCTTTGATGACTTTTCAATTAACTTTAGTTTTTAAACGAATTCATTGAAAACTCATATTAATACAAGTTGAATGTTTCAATTCCAGGTTTGCAGCAACTACAATGAGACTTGGATGAGCGACTGTGAGTTATATCGCTCTCGGTGTCTTTGCGATGAAAACTCTGATGAATGTGTGGATCAACTCAATAAACATCTTCATATTGAATATTACGGAGAATGTCGACAAATGCCTGTAAATGTTTTATTAGACTTTGTAAAATTAAACTAAATTAATTGACCGTTAAAACTCAAGAATAATTTCAACAGTAGAGCTAAATACGATAACACAGATAAAAATTTAAAAACATTTCATTTAATTATTTAACAAATTAAAATAAAATCATAGGCTTGCACCGAAGAAGAAATGTCTGACTTTCCACGCCGAATGCGTGACTGGTTATTCAACGTCATGAGAGAATTGGCCGAACGCCGTGAACTTTCACCTCATTACTTGGCCATGGAACGTGAAGCCGAAAGATCAACCAAGGAGGGACACCGGGCTGGTGTTGCTTCTGTATGGAAATGGTAAGAAATGCTAATTGTGGATAATAAATGCTAATTAATTCGTGTCCCACAAAAGTTAAATTGACATTTAATGTTATGTTTTGATATGTAATTTTTATGAAATATTATTCATATGAAATGAAATGATTGAATTAAATTAAGGTGTGATTTGGACGGTCATCCTCACGACCGCGTCGTTTCTCGTCATGAACTTTTCCCAATTCGAGCTCCTCTGATGGCCCTTGAGCATTGCATTGCTCCGTTCCTCGACAGCTGCGACTCTGACGCGGATCACAGGATCACCCTCAAAGAATGGGGAACTTGCTTGGAAGTCCCAGACGAAGAACTTCAAGTCAAATGTGACGAAATTCGTGATGGACAGCCGCCGCAGGAAGAAGGCGAAGAAGAAGTCTAAATGACTCAACATCGGAATTTCTTATTCTTTGTAAATAATATAAAGGTCAACAGCCTTAAATCAAACATTAATTAATAGTCAGGAATCTGTAGAACTCGAAATTATTAATTCTACTCTAAGAAAACTCAGAATCTTAATTTTTATTATACGAAAATACATTTAATTAGCATTTATGATTTTCTAATATTAATATTGTGGATTTTTAGATGATTTTTAATAAAACAAATTAAGATTTTATTTAATTTACTACTAACAACGTTGTAATGAAAATGAATGAACCTTTTGGCTCTTATGTTTCAAGCCTCCACTGCCATTAAGTCTAACTTATATTAATATGATTTCCTAACTATCAATATTAATTTAGTTACTTATTTCCTAATTTATTCCTTCAATTACCATTTGTTTTAGTCATCAAAAGTTTGAATAAATGATTTATTTCAGAACTTTTCCCATTTATTTTCATGCTTCTATGCTTTTTATGTAGATAAAATGAAAAGATTTTTCGGAAGAACCGATTTGTATATTTATATATAATTGGAAGTCCTCATCATTAGCCGCATTTATTCATTTAAATTTTTATAAGTTCTAATGAGACCTTCAGGATTGTTTCCCATGAGTGTCAAAAAACAAAAGAGTCCAAGTAGAAAAACAAGACAGGTTCGGACATCAAAACTCTTTTCCATTCAAGAGACTCATACAAATACACAGACAAAAAATTCACTTTTTCTCATGCCTCTACAAAACGCACACATGAAACATTCGTTCTCCCTCCATCTTCACATCATTACATTTATTTTATGAGTAGGTTAGCTTAACATTTTTTGTTATTTTTCCATTTTTTCATACAAAAGGAATTAATATCAATAAGTAAATTAAATATTTTTTACAAAGTAATATTTAATGGATTTTGCTAATAGCTAACTTACTACGGGCTAACTTCATTTCATAGTCTTAAATTTCATTTCAACGTCTTCTCCACTTCCTCTACCTGAAACACAAATAAATTAATACCTACAAAAACACCCTACTAAATAAATATTAATAAATCAAAAATCATTCCCTAATATCCAAAAGAAAGAAAAAAAACGAATAGAATTTAAATTACAAACAGATTTTTTTTTATTAAACATTTTTTATATCATTTCCTCGCAAATTAACAACACAAACAAGAAAAACTAATTTCTCAAAAGTTAATAATCATAAATAAACTCAGGGACTTGAGGAAAGGAGATTGGCTCTTTGAACAAAATCCACAGGGTGTGTAAGTAATAAAAAAAAGGTTAATTCATTATTAGCTCATTAATTTAAATAAACAAAAAATTAATAATATTAATTCATTTAATTTTAAAAAAGCTAAGATTAAACAAAGAGATAACTGTAGAGCTAACACAACTATATAAAGAATAGCTGAATTGCTGGACGAGAGAATCTGTTCCTAGAACATTCTTTTTACACAGTACAGAATTTCTCGGGATTTCTTTCAATTTTTCAATATTTATTTAGTAGGGCATGTGTCTCTGTTGTCCCCTTGGGGCTCCACGGGTCTTCCCAGAGAATCCACCTGTAATCAATCGTATTCGTTTGGTTTTTTCTCTTTTTTGTCCCTTCCCCCTTTCCGGAGATTCTTTGAGGACTTTGGATTTGAATTGAAAAAATAAGCGAGGGGAGCGGAGTAGCTTCGTTTAATCCAACATTCTCTTCTTACCTCCACGGCCGGTTCCGCCGCCGCCGGTCCCGCCGCCCCCGCCCCGCGAGCCTCTCACTGGCGGGGTGGAGTCGTAGGCGTAGTCGTAACCCCCGCCGTAGCCGTCGCCGTAGTAGTCATAGCCGTAGTTACCGTAGTAGCCTCCTGTATAACCGTAGTCCCCGTACCCTGCACCTCCAAAACCATACAAATCCTCAGTCAGTAATTCGCCAGCGAAGCATACAAGCAGGATTGCAGAGTCAAAAGAAAAAAGGAAACAACTCAAGGGGCAAGGAAAATTGAGTCTTACGGGCTGCACCGCCGTAGCCTTGGCTGTAGCCGCCGTAGCCGCCATAGGAACCCCCGCCCCAATTCCAATCGCCTCGCCCTCGTCCGCCGCCGCGGCCGCCTCGGACTCCGCCGCGACCGCGACCTCCGACCGGCATGCCCATCGGACCCCAAGGAACCATTCCACGGGGATTCTGAGGAGGTTGAGCTTTCTTTACATCAACCTGAAAAAATAACGTCACGAATTAGCATTGACAAAAAATCTTCAACTCTCCTGATCTTCATTTTCTTCAAAGAAAAATAAATCGTCAGAAAGGTTTGGATGGTATACAGTATTCCATCATTAAGCTCAGCAGCAGGACTGAAGGTGTCATCATAATAAATAAATAACTAATAACAATCTATAATAAATTACTTATTCCTAAATAATTAAAAGTTATTAAAACTTACTTCTTTTCCACCAATGATCTGCTTGGGAGTCTTGAGCAACTCATGAACCACTTGTTCATTGTCAAAGGTGATGAAACAGAAACCTTTTCTTTGATTTTTAGACTTATCAATCGGCATTTCCATTTCTACAACCTACAAACACAAAATAAATCATCAGTTTTTATCATCTCCCAGTTAAAGATAAATAGCTAAACATAGAGAAAGTAAATTGTCAGTATAGGGCTAATTCTTCTTCAAAAACACAAAAGAGGGTCTTTACAACAGAGTCCCTACGATATATAATATGTGGAAATGAAGTTTGAAATTTTGAAAGTAAAAAAGGATCGCGATTCCTCTTTGTACTTAACAACCCATCAAACTAGACTTTATGAATTAATTTTTAAGAAATTGACACAGAATACGACTACTCTCTTGTGAGTGTCAGATTAAAAATATTATCATTCCAAATTCAAAGACAAGCTACAAGCTTAAAGCTTATAGCTACAATAAGCCTTGAACAACTAGTGAACTTACAGTTCCATACTGAGCGAAGTAACTTTTAATTTCATCATCTGAGATCTCTTGAGTGAGTCCACCAACGAAGATTTTCCCATGGCGAGCCTTTGCCTTCTTCGGGTCAACCTTTTTCCCATTGATGACGTGTTCTCCCGCGGATATCACCTTCAAAAAGCATAAACTTCATTAAAATCCAATATTCACAAAATTTTAAATTAGAATTTAGCAAAGAGAAATAAATTCATCAGGTTTGGATGGTATACAGTAATCCATCATTACAATCAGCAGCAGGACTGAAGATGTCATCACGAATAAAAAGCTTGAAAAATAATATTTTCCTAATCAAATTCAAAATCACTCACTTTGTCGAGAGTGGAAACTTCAGAGAAGACGATGAAGGCGAATCCCCTCGACCTTCCCGTCGTTGGATCCATCTTGAGTGTGAGACTCTCAATGCCTCCATACTTCGTAAAATACTCTCTCAAATCCTCTTTAGGGGCAAACAAGATAAAAACAATTCATTTAGCATTTTTCGGGAAATCTCAGTATTTTTGTTAATTGATTGTATAATTAAATCATAATAGCGCTCTCCTCCTCTCATTCAAAGACAAAAAAGGAAGGAAGAGGGAATTTGAAGGAATTGGGAGGAAACTACAAGGAAAGTCACAAAAGGGATCAAAATGTCTCGTGTTTGGTTGGAGTAGCAAAGAAATACATTTTTTTAAATTGAATAATTTAATTTAATTAATTTAAAGTTAAGAGAGATGAGAAAAATGAATCGCATACTTTCTGTGGTTTCCCAACTTAAACCACCAATGAAAAGCTTCCTAAAATGGAAAAAAAGGAGAAAATGATGTCAAGTTTCATTTAAGTTCAAAGTTATTTTCAATAATAGTTTTACAATCTTAAATTGACTTTAAAGTTAACAATGGACATTTAAAAAAATTGAAGTTTTACATAATTGATTCCTCTTTTGGCAGAGTCATAGTTTAAGATTAAGGGATTTTACAATACAGGTTGATATACAATTTTTGGTTCATTTACAATTTACAATCTTCAAAGTTTACTTTAAGACTTAAAATGTTCATTCAGCATTAGGAAGGTGAAGAGAGTTGGAGAAACGTTGAAGTGTGTTTATTTTACTTTTGAAGAATTCACGAAGGTTGGTTTCATTTTTGTTAAAATATCGTTTAGATTTATCATTAACAAAATTACAATCAATAGTTTAATATTTAAATACGAGTTACAAATGGCATTACATGACGTTAATGAAAAAAATCTTTATTAGCTTTACAGGTTAATTGGAAGGACCAAAAAGAGAAAAATAATAAGAAAAATGAAAAAAAAAATTTTAAATCGCGTAAAATTCTCAAACTTTCGACTTGACTCGATGGGATAAAATTAAATACAAGAAGAAGAAGAAGAAAATTGACAACCATTTTGAAAATCATAAAAAAAACTCATGAATTTTTTGAAAGAGATGAAACGAATTAATTTGCAATTTTGATACATCATGTGAACATGTGAATGAACATCAAGAAGAATGAGAAGGAAGATCTTTTTTTTTACCAGAAAATCAAATTCAAATATGAAATATCCAAAAAATCCAACCTTCCTTGAAACAAGTAAGGAGAGGATTGAAGTGAGAACAAATAAAAGAATGTCATATGAAGAGATGGAGGATGCAGAATGAGGAGTTCAATATTACATAAAAAGAGATTATGAGATTTTTGATATATATGGGGGGAATTAAATATGGGAGGGATTTCGGTGGAGAAAAGAAGAGACCTTTCTAAGCCGCCCGAGGGTTCCCGGGAAGAACCGGGTGAGGAAAATCAATCCGTGTTCTAGGTAATTTGGGGATGGACGATGATCTCAGGTGCCCAAAACGAGTTGGACTCCCAGTAACAACCTGAAAATCGGATTAAAATCAAAGGATACATTGTAGTACGCTCCTCCGAATACCACCGACCAACGGCTACGTTCAACAACCCTACATGATTCTTTTAAAAACATCTCGCATTCGATGAAAAAAGCATTGGGAAGGAAGATAAAAAATAATTAAGTCATTTTCGGGGTCCCATACCTTATAAATTTGTTGTGGAATCATTTTTGTGAAATATTCATAAATAAATGTGACATTTGATGTGAAAGAGAACGAAAGGTTGAATCAAGTCGATAGAAGCTCTCGAGAGAGGAAAAAATAAATTAATTAAATAATCAACATGAACAATTCTTTTGACAAGTTTTTCTCATCAATGAATAAATGAATGAATGAACCATTAAATCAAGTCACTCTTCTCTCGTAATGATGATAATAATAATAATACATTAAGATCACAATTAAAAATAAACGAACCTCAGAGACTCTCGTCAACACTCAAACATATAATTAAATAATTATAATGATAAAAATTACAATTTTAAAAAAGTATAATAATAATACTCGAGCGCCCAACTCAAGAGGCATTCACCTCTTTGATCAATCGATTCTAAACAACTTTAATAAAAAATACTTTAATAAAAATTACAAGTGTTTCAAATAATGAATAACTGGAATTAATAATGAATTATTTAATTACTTAATAACTTTACAAGTTCAAGTTCACGTTGGGGCGGTTGGGGTCTTTGTACCCCGTATACTTATAATATAGCCATGAATTGAATATATTTGAGCTTACCACTACCATTGAATATCAAAAATTAACTATTAGGGATTAAACTAACTAGCTTAGTACTTAACACATAGGTGGGTCAATGTATGATTTAAAGCGAAGGGTCAACTCACCGGTCATCGTCCTTCCCGTACTGATCGGCGGATCCGGTGTCTAGGGAGTGGTCCATGGCTTCGCCATTCCCATTCGGATTTGAGTCGTCTTGGTTCATGGCGGAGTCGTCGCAGTCCCCTGCCCCGCCGCCCATGTCCTCGTCTCCGTTGTTGGCGGCATCAGGGTCGGAGCCAAAGCCACCGTTGATGATATCTTCGGAAAAGTCTTCAGCCGACATTGGAGAGCTGAGGTGAAAGATCCGACACGATCCGACGCCGTGGCGAAAATGGAGGAGAAGACGCTCTTCCCACCACGCAGCCTCCACAGCCCTCGCTCACCCCATTGCATCATTTCTTCCCGCATTCCCTCACCACCCTTTACCCACATCACTTCACATGTCTCTACTTACCCTCTCTTGAACCAAGTTGACCATGCATTAAGAATTTTTACTGAACCTATTACACCATGTATTTAGCTCTCTGAATGCATTATACCAAAATTATTTTTTATTACTGCCAATAGTTAGTAAATATTTATTTTCTCGCTAAAGAAATGAATGGATGGGTGAATTAAATCAAACAAAATTATTGTAAACGTGCATTATTGAGTTTTTTTTATTCAGTTTATCATTTTCTTCTTCGGATGCTTCATTATTACTATTGAAATTACAATATTACAATACTTACAAGTGTGCTGATTTTCAAATCAAATTGAAGATGTTTAGCTGTCAACCACCGACGTTTGTCAAGTCGGAGGTTTAATGAATCTAATCATTTTATTATAAATACAGATGAAGGATCGTGGTTTAACGTGGTTTAATGAAATGTTTAAAAATATCATTTTTCAAATTGACACAAAATTACGAACCTCGATTTTTAATGATCTAAGGGAGAGGACAAGTATGGGTTGAAGCATTTCACTGCCGAGTTCTTAGAGCAAATGAGGGATGTGTGCCGTCAAGAAAATTACAATGTGAAGGAAATGTTCAGTCAACACGATCCACTTGAATTTGGAACAACTTCGCGTAAAATTGGAATTTCTTTACCTATCGTTAATGGTTTAATGTTATAATTGTAAATGCTCAACTATAAGATTTTAATAATAAATACAATCCTTTTGTGAGAAAGCTACAGATAGTAAAAAGTATATTGTGGAAATCACGTGAAGATCAATAAAATAAATGAAATTGATTATTGATTAAAGATTAAATATTTAATATAGACATGATCTTCAAGTGTGTCATGCATGAGAAATTCATGTGTCAAGGCGGATTCAACATGGATGTGATACAAACAATTGCGGATTTCTTCCGAATGCCTGACGGGACCGTTTGTTACATGCGCTTACACGGGCTAATGGACTCAGGTCGAGAATCAAAGATTTTTCTCATTCAATACACCTAATAATATTCATTCAGAGAGACTAATAGACATTTCGAACGTTCCATTCTCATATTTGGTCTCAATTAGACCGCAATCAATACAACAATAATTGAATCAATTAATCGATTCGACTTTTACTTTATTTCCCTCAGACCGGAACATCGCGGACCAACTCCGAGAATGTGCTTCTAAAGTCCCATTCCCGCGTATCTCCGACGCGCCCCTCAGAGTCAGTTGACACTTTGACACACAAAAGAGATAAAAGAAACTTTGTTAATGCCAAGTTCTAACTAATGTTGAGGAATAATAGGTGTATGGAAAAAGGGTGTTTTCCACCGACCCTTGCATTCCAGCACTTCTGGAACGGATTCGAACAGCCCACAGTCGACTAAAATGCAAACTCAACGACTTCTTTCGCTGTTGTGATATCAGAGGCACTGGACTCGTTTCTGGTATTCGCATAATATTCTCATAACAGTGAATTTTAAATAATATCTATTATATCGCACTTTTTAATTAATTGATAAATTTAGCAATAATTTAATAAAGTGTAAAATTTAATTATTATCAAATATTTAATCACATTTATTTCATAAGTTATTATTTCATAAGTAAGAGTGTGTTCGGATATATAAGTATTTAACCATTTTGGGTAATTTTCTTTTAAACTCTATCAAATCTAATAGTTATTTTCGATTTAAAAATCATAGAAGATAAATTCCAAATAATTTTGAACGACACGATCGTGTCAGAAGCCGGACTGACTCCTCGACAAGTTGAAGCTATTACGAACTACTACAGAGCTAGCGGAAATATGATTGATTACAAAAGAATGAGCGACATGTTAGAGTCTGGTTAGAGTTAATTAATCAACATGAGATATTTAAAAATCATTTGTGATGTGGAACTATGTGGAAAAATGAAGCAGAATCTTAACATTTGTGAGATAAAAATGATTTAAATCAATTAGTTTTGAGCATTCAAGAACAAATCCAAGCTGACTATAGAACTACACGCCCTGATCCAGAAATGTTTCGTGTGGTGAATAAACTCTCTTGTGAAGATGAGGAAAAAATCCAAGAAATTCTCTTTAAGATTTGCAAGAAGTCAAATAGGAATCGACTCCTTACGTTCAATGCTTACATGGATAAAGTAATGTTATTAATTTTATAATTTTAATTTTATACTTATTCTAAGCATAAATCTAATTTACAATTAGTTTATTCGGAAACTTTTCTTCACCAATAAAAGGTTAGCAAAAACTTTGTGAAAGATATATCCTCCATATTGGCTTTTGACTAATTTGTTTAGTTTTCCTACCAACTTTCTGGAGAGACTTCAGTCACGCATTTACGTCGATTCATCTACTACTTGGACTTTGTGATTGTCGAGTCAGAGTTTGAGTTGCTCTGCAAGAAATACGCAACGAATGACCACAGTGTGAATTTCGTCCAACTCATTGCCGACCTCGATGACGTCTACCATGACAAGTTTTGTTCAAAAAAGCCAGTTTGTCCAATTTTGGGGGTGAGTGAACCAAAGTTCATCTTATTTCACCCCGTCTATGCCTCCACACCTCCCTGGCCTTTCCTTGTTCATATTGCATGCATTGCATTTGGGGCGAGAAGTTATTTGCGACGGGGCTAATCAAGAACAGACTTTCTCTTTCCCATTCATAAATGCATAGAATAGAATATATTGAAATCAAATATTGGGAATTATAATTTTATTGTTACTTAATTTAACTGTATATAATCATATTTATATACTTATACACCTTAATGAATATGGAATTAGTTATATTGAATTGAAAGTAAAAGATTTTCTCGTAGGCTGATGGCCCGCCTTATGACATGAGTTTTGTTGAAATTTTCGACGGAGGCGGAAAAGCGAGTTCTGCTTGGGATTTCCCTAATTGTTCCTGTTCAAGCCCAAATGAAGCAGAGGCATCAGCTTGCTTGGCCCGAGACTCAACCAGATTTTATGAGGGCGGTCCAGTCGTGGGCGGCGACGGTCGAAGGCCAGTCTTTGGAAAAGCCTATGTAAAGAAAAGAGAGAAAGCCAGGAGCGGACAAGGTTACGCTGGGGATTATGCTTGCACACGACCAGCAGGGTTCATTTCTTCTTTGCCAGTTGGGCTTGTGAGTGAGCTAGGAATTATTCCAAGAGCCAGCGAGCAAGTGAATCTTCGAACGTTGATGGAACGTCTTCAACAGTATTTGTACCGGTTTAGAATTCGAGCTAAATATTTTTTTCAGGTTGTTTGTTAAAATGCTTTACTTTTCTTTATTCAATTAAGTAATTTATTTTTTTAAAGATTTTACTTGGTGAATTTTTAGCATTTTGATCCATTGAATACTGGAACCATCCCAGCCAACCGATTTCGCCGAGCATTGTACAACATGGGAATTGGCTCCGTTGGGAATCTTCAAATCACGGAAGCTGAATACGATGCTCTTATTAACTACTATAGATTGGACAATGATCCTGATGTTGCTTGCTGGAGAAAATTTGATGCTGATATTGAATCAAGTAAGCTAAAACCAACAACAATAATAATTTTTACAATCAATTTGGAACTTTTTTATCTTAAAAATACTTTTAATGGGCATGTGTTGATTAATTATTTGACTTCTAGTTTTTCTTCAACCAGGAATTGAAAAGTTTCCAAGTATATTGACACCTTCGCCATGCAAAGTTATCACGATCCCTGAACCTGGACAAACAAACATGGAAGACATTCCATTGAGATTAAGGCAAATTGCCAAATGTGCAGTTGCTCGTCTTCGACACCGAGTTCTCATTGAAAGCTGCAACATTAAATATTTCTTTCAAGGCTTTGATCCGTAAGTTACATACATTTACTTTTACAAAGTGATTTAATACACAAATACATTTCTTTTTACTTTGGCCTTAATGAAATGAATCTAATTTATCATACTTGAATTTTGACAATAAAAATTTCTTGTTCAGCGTTAACAATGGATATATTACAAGAAATCAATTTAAACAAACTCTCGGAATGCTCAACTATGAATTTACTGCTGAGGAACTTGAAGCCATGTCTGTCCAATATTGTGATGTCAAAGGATTCAATTATCTTCGCCTCATGGTGGACGTTGAACCAAAGAAACCAGATCCTGGATGGGTACTTAATTATACATTCTATCATTTCCTAACAGCTTTTATATAATTTACAATTTATAAACAATACAAATTTTAAGAATTTTTACTCCTAACTAATCAATGCTAACTTTAGTACACAAAGTACAAGGCCGGACGATTGTATCAGTTGAATAAACCTCCTCCTGATCCCAAATGGACCGAACATGACATTCAAAGAATCATGTACAAGATTCAAGCCAGGGTGAATTCTTAAAATAAAACTCATATCCATTTATAGTTCATTAAAAAATTTTTTAGCTTTTATCACTTAATTTAATCTATCTATTTATTAATATAATTTTTGGGTTTTCACGCGTATTATACATTAAATATTATTTGGTTTTTAGACTTCTCGAAGGCGTATTAAACTCAAAATGTTCCTTCAAGATCACGACAGATTTAGTCACGATAGAATTAAAATCCTTGATTTCCATCGTGCTCTTGACAGAGCCGGCTTTGAACTCACACCAAGAGAACTTGAAGTTCTCACTTGTTGGTAAGTCAAAGGAAAACAAGAAAACAGCTTAACGCCGAACCTTAATAAGGGTTTTAGTTAAATAATAAAGAAATAGCAAAAAAATGTTTTAAATAGTTCAAGTTGTTTGATGGTTTCTTTCGTTAAAGATTTTAAAAAAATCATTATTACATAATATTAATAAAATATTGAACTTTTGAGAAATGAGAAATTAAGTGAATGAATTGATCAGCTTCCGCTCTCCTGATGACCATTGTGAAATCGAATGGCGTTGCTTCTGTAACACCGTTGAGCAAGTTTTCACCTTAGAACAACTTGAACGCGGTCCAAGGAACGTTCCAAAGGAATGGCGCCCAATGAGAGAAAAAGACTTCGACAAGGAAATCTGCGAAGGAGAACTTTGCTATCTGAATGAAGGGCTAAGGAAATTGTCCCGAAGGAGTCACAACAATCGGCTCGAATTCCGTCGCGTCTTTGGAGACTTTGATCTTCCCAAGAACGGGATCGTGTCAGTCGAGCAACTCCACAGGGTCCTTCATTTCCTCAAACTTGATGGCATCACCACCAACTGCGAAATGGACGCCATAATTAAAAGATTCAGAGTAACTTACAATTAAAATTAATAGTTTTTGTATAATATATATTAATATGACATACCGTATGAAAATTTGTGGTAAATGCGAAGAAAATAACTTGATGTTTTAGAATTAACTTAAATAGACTTTATGTAATAAACTTAGTTTTATTAATTAGGTTGTTCGAGGAGGCAAATGGGACTTTGACTATTTGGGATTTTTGGATGAACTCGAAGGGATTGTTTCAATTGATCCCATTACGCTTCAAGAACTTAGTCCAACAGGCGAAGAATGGTATCGCCAGACTCATCTCGTTTGTTAAAAATATCCTCAAATGACACTTAAATGAACTTTCCTAATTTTAAAAGAGAATTGGATTATTCTTCAATTATTTGCTAATTTAATGAATGCTTAGAATGCTTAATTATTTAAGTACAAAAATTATAAATAAATAAAGATAGAACATGAACAAATTAATGATTATTTATTAGACTTTTTCTCTTTACAGGTGTAAAAATTATGTAATCAATCGCTAAAATATTTATATATTAGTTTGTAGGCACTTAAAAGTTTTAAACTAAATTACATATTTAATACTCCGCTCGATTCTTATTGTATCTAATTTAAAAATGTATAAAAAAAGTTTGAATGGAAAACATTTAATTTTTAAAAAATATTTTAGAGATATTTTACCAACTTAAAAAGCATTACGAAATTGTCATAATAGATATGTGAATACATTGAACTGCTTCAAAAACATGAAAACTGAAACTGCTTCAAATACTTATGTAGAAACAAAATTAAAAAGACATAAGATTAAAGCGCATTGAACAGAATAATTTGACATTCGATTAAATATCATAAAGTTATACTTTAAAAATTGATATTGAACAATAATATAAAAAGCATCTGAACAATAATATAAAAAGCGTCCTGAAATTGAAATGCTTTATACTTTTAAAATTACGAAAATATTAATAAAAACTAACGGTTAGAAGTTAGGAAGCTAAAAAATAAATACGAGGTTAAAATTGTTCGTCGATTCTTTTCGCAGGCGTCTTGAGGGTGGTTGGCTTAATAGCTCGTGAAGAGTTGAGCTTAGGCTGACTCATAAGAGCATTCTGGAATATGAATTAGGCAATATGTAAAAAAAAAGTTAATTATAATAGTTAAAACCTAAACTCTTTCAAAAATTACAGGTAATAAATATGAGTAAGTAATTACTCTCGAGAAAGTAATTACCTATGTAATTATAAGCAACTTACGCTAAATTCAGAATAAGTAGGAGAGACAGGGGTAGGATGAAAGGCGAGAGGTTCACTTCCTAATTTTTTCGGGGATTTGAAATGCTCCAAGGCTCGTCGAGGACCCGGAGACTACTTAAAAATACTTGCATAGAAATATTTTTTCATAAAAATAATTTCGATATTGTAAAAATATTTGACAAAGTCAAAAATTCATCTAATTTAACATTAATTTTACCTTAGGTGGAGGACCCATGTCATTCCGAGCACGTTTGACAGTTAAAGGCTTTGTTGGCGTGAGTGCTCGCTTTCGCATTGTAGTATACAGATCTGCGGTAGCTTTCCCCTTCTAGAATTGAATAATCATGTTTTCATTGTAAATTCTCAATTAGATTAAATATAAACTATTTGCTATTACTAATGCTATTTGAATTCTATTTCTTACATCAGATTGCTTCAGTTGTTTCTCGTGCTCGAGCTTGTTACTAAACTCGGTGTTCTCTTCGTCTATCATTTGCTCGACTGTGCGACCATGAATCAAGCCTTTCCAACTCTTCAGTTTTGCCTCAGCTCGTTTGATTGCAGATGAAAGATTCTTTTTCGTGGTTTGGTCTCGAAGCAATGCTCCACCTCTGTTATTTAATCTTGTTGGGTCAAGAGCCTTGAGTTCCAATTCCAAAAGATTCTCGCGGTCAGCCCATCGTTTGTTAACCTTTTAAATAAATGTAATATTCATTTTAAAGTTAAAAAAATAAATATACTACATTAAATGCTATAAAATATATTTTAAATAACTTCTTCGATTAATGGATATTGGTGAAACTTACCAGGTCGATCATTGGTTTGTTCTTTTCAAAGTAAATGGTGAGTTCTTCGATTTCCAATTCAAGTTGGTCGAGAGCATGGTCGTCGAGAACGTCAGGCAATTCAGTGATTCCTTGGATAAAGTTCTGGGTTTTGAGCTCGTTGATCTTCTCGACGGATTTGCCAATAAACTTTTCAATATTGATCCGTTTAAGTTCTTCTAATTCACTGACTATAATTTTTAATGATCCAAATACTTCTTCTGTGATTCCAGAAGGAAGAACTCGATCAGGCAGCTCGAGTCGAATGGACAAACTTTGTATTTTCATGATCATCACATCTCTCTCTGCGTTCGCAGCAAAAACTCTCTTTTCGAGATCCATGTTCAGTTGCTAATTTTAAAAATACAATATCATTTTATATGCCTACTATATTAAGAATTATTAAGGGTTAAATGGTTTCAATCATGATTCATTTGTTAATCAAATCATTGATTTTTAAACTTAATTAGTAAAAAAAAAATCTTTTGTACGTTTAGATCCTCGATCAATTGTGTACTAAGAATTGTGTCGTTGCGAATTATATTTCTTTGATGATCGCTTTTCGGTATAGTTCCCAGAACTGACATATGAGTCTCGGCGGATTTCCGAAGTTGGGCGACTTTGCTGTGCCTCGACTTCTTTTCCCGTTTCATCGCTTCAATAAAGGACGTCAACTTCTCAATGACGGAGTCATCAGGAAGAACCTCAAGTTGTTCGATTTGCTTAAAAAACATTAAATTGCTTACGATTAGTCTAGCTTACATTGAACTATATTACATTGTAAGAAACAATTTATTTTTAGAATTTTTATATTAAAGATAATAAAAAATATTAGTATTTAATTGTAATTAGTAAGATATATTATTTATTGTTGTTACTTTACCTTAAATTAAATTACTTAAATATGATAGTATATACTTCTAATGATTTATAAACAATTATACCGGGTATGATGGAGGTAATTCGGCGAGTTCCGCTCCAATATTTTTCGCTTCTTCATTGAGCTTGTTGAAAGTCTTGAGCTTCTCTTCTTTCTCAGCATCCAGACTTGCATAAAGATCCGTAAGATCTTTTTCGAATTTGAGGAGAGGAACCATGGCTTTACCAATTCGACTCAGAATTTCTGGTTCTTTCTTTTTCATCAAAACTGTGAGCTTCTTGGATTTCTCTCTCAGCACTTCGATCTCATTCTCCTTCTCTTTCCTACGCCCAGCCTCTTCAGTGATCATTTCAACGAACAAATCCTGCAAAGGCAAAAACGCATAAAATTTCACCCATTAAACTCTTTATTAAATGCCTTAATCATACGTAAATATGAAAATTAATTAAGGAAAAAGTAAAATTATTGTTTAAATGACCTTACCTTTACTTGAAGCTCGACAGTCTCATCTCTCTTGTGGATTTTTTCGGTGGGATGACCAAACACGGTCCACTCTTCCAGCAGCTTCTCGTAGTTCTCCTCAATGATCGCCTTTAGCTTGTCGACGTTGCCTTTGGGGCTGATCAAGTCCCCTTTACTTGACCCCGGTATCATGATGAGACCTTGGAGAGGTCAAAGGGATTGACACAAAGGGCTGAAGCTCACGACGAAGGCTCGACGTTGCGTTGGTTGGTGAAGGGAAGGAGCCGTTGAAAAGTGAAGTTGCCTTTGTTGCCTTGGTCGGTCTGGCGCTCATGAGCGAGCCAATGGGAAGCCTTGCTCACATTCAAATTCAAATGGCTCTCTTTTATTGACAACCATGCTCCATGCATGCTACATGCTCCTGGCTATACCATTTATACATGCATTTTCTTGATATAGGAATTCTATTTTCTATCCGATTGTATAGTGTGTATGCATTATATTATGATCAAACAGTTCATCTGATGATAATTATAATATAATTAGTTTTAACTAAATATGATGATTAAAATTACTTCACATGAGGGATTTTGATCATTTAAATATAGTAAAGCAAAACAGAAGACATGACTATAAAATAGGAAGACACGAAGACGCGATTTATGAAATAACGTTACGCACACTTACTACGCTTACAGCTTTAACCTTACAAATTGTCATAAACAATTACTATTATCATTATGGAATAATAATGATTTGCATAAAACATTTGTTAAACATGTTTGCTTGTAAAACAAATGTAAGATGAATGATTCATGGACTTTGAGCATTGAAACTTTACTAAAAAGAGAAATGGTTTGGGAAAGAAGGGAAAAATGAGATTTACATTAAAAAAGATTAAATTCATAATAATTGAGCCAATGAGTGTTGAGTTTTCAAACTTCCAATATAATTATAAAGCATAATTTTAAATGACTCTGCTTGTGCTTATAATGTGAATGATAATTATGAAAAAGGTGCTGGTTGACCATAAATAAAACTAATTTTTACATTCGTCTAATATAGTCGTCGGCGTCAATTATTTGGGCCTTTGGGGTAAAATTAAACTAACCAGGCAGAGTGGAGCTGCCGATGAAGATTAGAACGGTTAAGAAAGCTATGCCTAATTGTGAAGGGTTGTTGCGTTATGCACAATATGTTAATCTCTTTTTCAACATTTCATCCCAAATCCCAGAAAATAATTATACTTTAGAATCCTTTCATAATGAATCTCAAGGGTCCGACGAATTTCGTTCACTACAACCGGAGTTTCATTATAGTCCAAGTTTTAATAACATAGGTTGGTTTGGGACTAAAATTTCGGTTTATTAAAACAGGAGTAAATGCATTACGTTCACTATAGCCGGATTCATTAAAAAAGTATTCTATTGTATTGGGTATTAAAACGTATGGTTTATGACTATTATTAAGACATAATATTGCCTATAACTTAATAAAAATAAGTATGTCCATTTACCAAGAGCTCATTGTTCCAATGCACAATGGGTAAAGTTCAGTTCATTAAGATGCTTTTTATTATGCTTTCTCGAAGAGTCTCTCCCTTTTAAAATTGTCAATTATTCAATTACTCATTGAAAGATTTCTATCGAACTCGAACGGTATGTTTATGAGTTTATGACACATTGTCAATTCAGCTCATAGGAACTAGTAAAACTCATCTCACTCTTCCCAATCTCGCAATTATGTAATTGAGATCCTCCTTAAAGACCCCTATTTCATTTGTTGTTGTTTACTATGTATGATTAAGACAATGACATCTTTTTATAAAGAAGTGATTCAAGAAAAATTAGTTTATTACAAGTTTAAAAGTGATTCATCGACTCACTACACGTTACATAATTATAAGATCCGAATGCAATTTCGATTATAATTCCATTATTAAGTAATAAAAATTGTTCGACGTTATAGTTTAGCCAATGTAGAATAACAATGAGTTTATAAACTAGATTATCTACATTATATAACTAGATTATAACAATATCAACTCACTTGTTGGGACTCGGACTTCAAAACACTCAAGGTATTTCACATTTCCATTTCTTATTTCACATTTTCACAAAATCGAAAAACCATTCACAAGAGGACACAAGAGGAAACAATGGAATGGATTACGGATAGCTCAATCGTTATAAAACACACATTGCTTTTACGCCGAATGAAATCTTTTATTTTCAAAGACAAAGTTAACTCATTGTTAGCGGGGTCGACTGGGAGGTCGAGGGTGACAAAAGGAGGCCGAAGACCCATGGATTGTTGCGATCAGAGTCACCTCGCGTAGAAATCTTTATTTACATCAAAGGTCCTTCATATCGGGTCTCTCCCAAACTACGATTTCCTCACACCTTCGTTCGTGCCCTGACCCCGATTGTCTCAGGCGTGTGGTTAGCCAATTCTCTTCGACCTGGTCATCACCATCTTCCCTATACGACTTAACCCGGGAAAACTCCGAACTCGGGGTGGCCGTCGAAGCGTGGTTTCTCCCTTGGCCTCCATTGTCCGTCTCCTCAACTCACCAGCGTTCCTCAAGTCTCAGCTCAAGAGGTTTTTATATCACGTTTTCAAACACTTTTGAGCAAAGGTGTTTGACCTTGTGTCTGGTTTTTTCATTTTATAACGCTGGTCTGAGTCAATGATGTGTGCATGAGAGCCTTCATTTTTAAATGTAAAAAAATGCTAATAATTATGGATGGATGGAAAGAAGGGTCGGACGTGGACGGACGAACTCGACTGTGGTGGGTGGTGAAAAGGATTAGGAGTCGGATATAAAAACACCTTCCGCCTCGACGCTCGACCTCGAGTCTCAACATTTTTAAGGTTCCATGTCTAATAAATACTTTTTGCCCTTCACAACCTCCTATTTTTAAATGGGCCAATTACTCGATTATATTTTCGAACTTATTTTGTCTTTCAATTACTATAAGGAGAGACATGGCAGGAGAAAGTCGACTCTTCTTCCAGCATCGAAGTCGGAAGAGTCGAAATAAAAAAACCTCAGCAGCTCCCTCGAACACTGGTAACAATGCACAAAGGCAAGTTTCCGGAAGTAGATCTTCCTTCGCTTCCACATCTCCTGTTGATTTCGGTAAGACCCGTCAATTCTGCATACTAATTGTGTTCTTTAGAGCTCATGGCCCATATATATTTTAAAAACTTTAGATGATTTTGGATTGTCCTTTAAAGTTAGGTCAGTTAAAAGTTCTACGCTATTTTAATTGAAGCGTTAGTCATTTTCAGATAGAAAAATAAATGAACCTTATCGACTATTAATTTGACAATTGAATTGATATTTGGAGTTCAATTTGTTAATTGACTGACTTTATGACTTCCTTAGGATCATCATGCCCCCGTTGTACAAGATCATTCTCAATCCCGGAAGTCCGATCGAGATCAGTGAAGGAAACAACCTGTGGACATGTTCTTTGTCGTCTTTGCTTCCTTGCGAGCAACAATGAGTCGGGATGTTGGCAGTGTCGAACGGAATCTTCAGGAGCGCAAAGGCAAAGCGTCATTTAATCTAATGGGATTACTTAATTGAGAAATTTCAATTTCCTAGTCATTATTTCCCATTATTTTGTTTTATTTATTATAATAGTTTACATAAATCTCTCTTCACAATTAGTGTTTTAGTTAGCTTAGTTGTAGATCTTTCCTAATCGTGCATTGCTTTATATTTATATTTTAATCATTAACTGATTCATGAATTAAATAAAAATTGATTATAATTTTTATGATTTTACCTTTTTACGTTTCATTTTAAAGGGTGTTATGATCATGATAAAACGTATAACTTGTCGGGTTTTACCTAAATTGACTTTCCAATTCTTTTTTTTTTCAATAATCATGTATGAATTATTTTCGAGTCATTAGCATGACTTGAGAAAATTGTATTGAATACTTAAACGGAACTCCTAGTGGTTAATTTTTAATGAATTATTCCTACTCTAAAACAAATCATGTAAGATCTTACATACCTGTTAATAATTTTATTAAACCAACTTTATAATCATTTAAATATTACCTACTATATTCAAATTATATCAATGTTCTATTTTTTAATTACGTGACATGCCAAGCCCTTCCATGTTTTATCGAAATTGAATTATGACAATTTACTTTATTTGTAAATTCAGCTTTAAATTCAAATGAACTGTTATATCTACTTATTTTCAATAATGTTTCAAACAATATAGAATAAATAAAAACTTACTTCATGTTAACTTCTTATTTAATTTTTGCCACTATTTACTTTTATTATAAGTACTGAGGCTTACAAAGATCTCCGCCTGACCTTTTTATTTTCATGGTACCTTGGAATCTCGCATATTAGCAAAATGTTTATAATAAATTCACGAATGTGATTTTTATGAAGAAAAGTATAGCTTGATCAAATATTATTTAACACTTTAGAGATTCCAGGGTAATTTTTCTCACATTTCCATGAAAATATAAAAGGTCAGCCGGAGATCTTTGTAAGCCACAGTATGTATGAATCATCTATCAAAAACAAAAAAAAGTAATTCAATATTCAATGCTTATTAAAGTAGAATTCATTGAAGCACGAACCTAATTTTTGTTAAATGTCACTTGATCTTTATACAATTCTAAGTGGTGTCACAAGTGGCATGTAACAAAAATTGATTCAGATTTCAATGAATTCAACTTTAAATATGATTTTGTTTTTAGTTCGAAGCTAATGAAAAAACATACCATTTAAATTAAATTTAAAGCCCTTTATTTAAGAAATCTCTGCTATCTCAATGCACAATTGTTATCTTCAACAATGTAAAATCTATTAGTCCCAAAGCTATCAAAGGAAATCAGCGTGAGCGAGGGTTGCAATTCTTATATTTACAGAACAATTTAATAGTCTCGTTCAAAGATGCACAAATTCAATCATTATACAAACAGAAATAATTGCCTTACATTTAGTAATATTTAAAGTAGTATTGATAGAACTCTTATTTAAGTTAATTGCAATTAACAATGCGCTCATTTCATAAGATTGCCATTTAAAGCATAGAAATGAGAAATAATGAGAAGAAATTGGGAGAAAGCTTCAAGGCGAAGAAGAGAGAAAAGTGTGGTTTTGCCCCTCATGATGTCGGTGGTTGGCACACAGGGAGTTCAAACTAACTCCGGGAATATTCTTCCACTACAAAACAAATTCATTGAGGAAAATATTATAAACATTTTTTAACTTAACTTCCTTTAACTTAAACCCTTCTTGTTTTTTTCATTTAACTCATTCTAATTGCGGTTAGATTTTTAATTTTCCTCACACCCAAATCTATTTTTTTAATTACAAGTATTTACTTATCCAGAGGATTGTTCTAGATAGTTAGAAAGGAACAGTTTGACGTCGTTGATTAAATCAATTTCTATTTTGCAACAGACTCCACCTTAATCTCTGTCTCTCAATCTCTCTTTTTCTAATAAATTGTCATTGAAATTATCTTGGTTCAGTTCTTTGAGAGTCTACGAGATCCTAGCGTAAATAGTCAATTACTTTTTAAAGTGCTTTTTGTGATAACCACGAGGAAATGACCTTCCCGTTTAGTTTTTAACTTCAAATCAATTTACACATTTACCAGAGAGAAGCAACAGTTTGCACGTCGAGGACGCGACTTCACTTCATGTCACCCTCAAGATGAACATTTAAAATTATAACTAATCAGGTTAACTGTCAGTTTGTAAATTGGATTTTTTACGAGTCTAGTTCAGTCTATTCATTATTTAATTATTAAAGTAGGTAGTGCTAATCATTTCATTTTACTAGTATTTAATTACTTTAAATGAACTCGTCTGGTTGAATTTGAAGTCATTTAAATGATTGTGATTAAACATTAATTATACGATTCTTTAATCCAAGACTTGAAGAGTTATTCTTTGAAAATTACTTATTAACTTGTCATTGTGCCATTAAGATTTGTCTCTCGGATTACCTACCGTAAAGCCAAACTGAACAAAATAATCAAACTACTTACACTTATTACAAAGTTTTTTTAAAAAAACATTCAAGATTTTACAAAATCAAAACGATCAAGATCTTTCTCAGTCAAAAGGTATTCAAAAATCTTACATGTTTTACATTATAATTATAGGTAACAATCCTCTTATAATAAATAGCTAATTACATTAAATAATAGTTAACCCAATTTTGCCATCAAAATCATAAGCATCGTTAGCCATCTTCATAAAATGCTCATTATATATGGCAAAAAACTTTATTATCCTTTATTAAAATTACATTGGTATTCTTCAAGCTTTTAACCCTTCTTTAACCCCCCAAGCTTTCAAAAGATATATATTTTTTTTATTTTTTCCACCGGCAAATGGAACATAAATCCGCTTATAGTAATTTGTAACTCTCACGAAGACGAGATGGGAGAGGAACTCACGAGAGAGTTTCAATCTCACAATATACGAGATTAGGTTCTTCACTTCAACTCGAGTCGAGATGAGTTCGGATCTCTTTATAATCTCCTCTCGTTCGGGGAAATAAAACTAGACGTGTACAGATATCGATTTTATTCACAAAGACGTCAAAGGTGACCCTTTAGAGGAAATGAGCAACCCGCTGTCCTCCCATGTATTTACTCCTTACGAGAGGTAAAAAAGTAGTCCAGGTAAAGGAGAAAGAGTTTAGAAATAATAAGCTCTCTTTGCTAAAACTCGGGATCACCTTCTTTCTATATATGCGATACGTGTGTGATTTGTAGTATCTCTCAACATGAAAAGTTTTTGGTAAATAGTTTCCCCTATCTAATCACTGCCTCGTGTAACACGGGTTTCACTTAATTACAAATTTCCCTTCCTTACTCAATCTCCCTTCGTGCGAATGTAGAGCTTTTATATGCAAATTTTTATCAACTCCAATTTTCCAATCAAGAAGGTGTGCAGGTTAAACTCATATCTATACTTAATGGACATCTACAATCAAGCTATGATATTTACAAGTTCTACAACACTAATAAGTATGCATGAAACAAATAAAACTGAGGAGTAAAAGTCAAAAGAGAAATAACTTTTATTATTTCTTTCTCTTTTCAGTGTTCATTATTTGTATGTGATAATTAAAAAAACATAGCTTATTGCTTTATAAAAAGTATATTAAATATTTGCCTATATCTAGCCATTGTATTGTATAACAGAAGTAATTAGACGAGGACGTGTCGGGTTCCTTCATCATTGCTACTCATTCGAACATTTTTCTCCACACATTGGATGTTTCAATAGGAGAGTCTTTACTCGGGATGTTGGAATGAAAGGAGGTGGAAAGAGAGGAGGAATCAATTAAGAGATAATAATAGGAAATAATGAACTGGAACACGAACATTCACCCACACACATTCACATGCTTTATTGAGGTTTTTTCCCTTTATAACTTTTACGCGTCTATCTCTCCATTATTTTGTACAAATTCACTTATTTCTCTTTCTTACTTATGTTCTTACACGGTTTTTTAAGTATATTTACTCTAGGCTATATGAAAATAAACGGCGAATTTGTCATTATAAAACATGAAATGAAATTGAAACCCTGCGTCATTGATCATATCAAAAGTTAATTGAAATAAATTAGGAAAGAAAGCTCATAAAAATCCCAGGTTCATTATTTGTCTTGTTATTGTTGGGAAAGTTCTCTGGTCTTCCGGATCTGCCATTAAATCATTTGACATTTCCTCTGAATAATTCAAATGTCTTTTAGTAATTTGAAATTCGGTGACTCTTTTTCTATTTTCTATTATTATTAATATTATATAGCTACATTTTAGTGCAGAAATATAAAAAATCCTGATATTTTTTGTAGTTGCATATTATATCATTATATAGAAGCTTTTAATCAAATTAACTTCTTGTGTGAATTAATCTCGTGAAAATTTTCTAACTAATTATACGGTCATGCAAAAGGTTCTTTAAAATTAAGGAAAAATAATTGCTGGAGAAAATACTTAATGGAAAAATTAATTAATTATTTAAAGTTGTCAACAGTCTAAAGGAGCCTATAATATAGCCTTTGTTTCATTTATAGTATCTATAATAATGACATCCCTATTATTCCATTACATAGTTATATAAGCTTTCGAGTATAATTATAAGCTGTTAAGTGTAATTTTATATTAAAAACAAATCCGTCGTTAAGTATTATGTAGGAGAAGAGCAAGAGAAAATCTTGTCCGTTTGACAGTTCCGCCTACAATTAGTTAAAAGAAGAGCTTAATTTATTATTCAATCTCCTCCGGTTCCTTTCTCTCTCATTAATTAATTGAGCAAATGATTTTGAATTCTTTAAATTCCAGGAATCCTGGCCGGGTCGGGGAATAGAACTGTTCCAGTGTTATGGGCACGTCGTCGTCACATCCGTAAGCATCCTTTATTTATACTCAAATTTAACGAATGCTTATATTATTAATTAATTGGTGTCTTCTTTCTTAAACAATATACTTTTTGCCTAGGTATATCTAAATTTCTCCTCTTTCTAATTAGTTTAACATTATAAAAAATCTCATTAAAATGGCGTCTAACTTTTCGAATTTCTAAATACTTTAAAATCATTAGCATTTCTTTTAAACTCTTTTCTTCTTTACCATTTTCTGGACTTGGAAATCTATGGGTTGAAAACTGGTAAATATTTAGATTATTTAGAAAATTAAGTACGAACAATTGCTGTGTATTATCTCTTTATGTTTTAATCTTTGCAAACTTCGCATTTAGCGAGTAAGAGTTTACATCATTAAATCATGGTTATTATCTCAAATGAATGTCACTATTGTACTTAATACCACCATTAAGGTATAAGGCATTACTTAATATTAACATTTTTTTACTCCACCTCCACATTTTCAATTACTCTGGCGGAATTAACAGGAGTGTTTATACTGGATCAAAGCGTAGGAGAAAATGTTTGATATTTACTGTTATTATTTATTAGCTTTTAGTTGGGTTGCGAAAACATTGGAGAACGAAGGATTGAAATGAAAGCATAGGAGAGACATTTATCTAGAAAAGACCATTAGAGCTTTTGTTTATCTTTCAAGTGGTTCATATTTTTTTCGTTTGTCTGAGGGGAAGCCGCTCTTGAACTTTCCATTTAGGAAAAGGTCAATTCCCAATGTTCTTTCCGAGGTTATGGTACAAATTGAGTAAATTCTCGTGTTTTTTCTAAATCAAATCGGAATTTTTTAGCACTGTCCCAACGTCAAATTTCATGTTGGAAGGTTTGGGGATTTGGATGTACTAATTGTAAATATGAACTTAACATTTTATGTAACGTCCGTTATCTCAATCACTCGCCCAGTCAGTTCATCATGATTCATGATTATTCCATGTCATATTTAAAATTTGAATTTTAATCGACAATTTGCATTTCAATCGACGTTATGAACTTTTCCTATCACTTTTTGCGTAACTTCATGGCATCTGTTCTGATTAATTAAAGATGTTTCAATTGTTAATTTATATGAACAAAATGCGACTTGAGTCTAGTATTATTTAGTAATACTAGTAATTTAAGTACTTAAATTAAAAAGGCTAGTAGACTCTTTCCTATTACTTTTTCTAGTTAGTTCTTAAATTAAAGTGAGGAGTTAATGGAATTGAGTGAATTGACTGAAGTGAGCAAATGGCCCAAAGGTTCTTCTCTAGGTTCAAGTTTTCCTGAACAAGGTCTTGTTTGATCCTTTTATAAGAGATTATTTATTTTCAATGTTCGTACACTTATTATTGTTTGCCAAAGGGAGAGAAAATCCACTTGTCTGGTTTCTTTCAGCTTCTCTTCTATTTATTTACTCGTCTCTCTCTCAAAGTTGTCAAGATGAAAAATGGATTAGGGTTCTTTAAACTCTCCTACTATTTAGTATTATACTCTTAATAAGTATCATGAACATAGTTAAAAAGCTACAACAAGAGATCTCATCTTCTCACTCCATTGAAATAATAGGCAAATGAGGATTTAGGCCATCAAGACAGTAAATATAATACACTATATAATCAACCAGTGTTATTATACCATGGTATAAGTATGTAGATATTTTCACACTTGGTACCCTCCGGTTCATTTGATATCATGAGTCTCAACCGAATGGAAAATTCATCGTGCTTCCCTGGTTTAATGTATTTTATTCAGATAATTCAGAGGTCATTACGTGTAATCCTCCATGAGGGCATTTGAGTTGGAAAGCTGGGAGAGAAACATTTACGACGTGCTTAGGGCGAGTGTTGAAGGCGTGGCTGTTGAAGCTCCTCAATGGTTTTCCCATCATGATGATCATAACAATAATATAAGGAGATGAATGAGATATCCCTCTTCACGATGTGCTGGGTACGTTAAAGTGTGACCATTATGGACATTAAGAGTAAAATGATGATGTTTGTCTATGCAGAGTTTAATTACTTGCATGAAGCTCCTCTTTAGGATCGTGGGGAACAGCGTTAAGTTCAAGAGTGGCTGGGTGGGAAGTTCTCAATATCGCTTGGAAATGTGGAATGCCCAACTTCATATGCTTTGCGACTCAATTTCACGCTGTGTCTCCGTTTGCTCTAATTCACTCTCAATGTAATCTCCGCTTGCCTTAAGGATTAAGTTGAGCGGAAGATTCAGGGATTTCTCATTTCGTTCTATATAAATCTGCTTTCATAATCCATACCTTTCAGTCACTCTCATTGGATACTTTCTCTAGCCTTATTTAATTATTTCTTCGAAATTATTAAGATGAACTCTTTATGACTTATGAGTATCACCAACTTGCAATTATTAAATAATATTTTCATGAAAGAAATTATTTAATAATTATCTAAAATATAAAATTTATTTAATCAGGATGTTTTTTATTTATAAATTTTCTTGGGTTTGGGATATTTATCAGGTAAATCATTATGTAAACACTTTAATGGGCCGAGGAAGTTAATGTGCAGTTAATCACTTTAGTTCCCCCGTTAATTTCCGCAAGTTTGTACATTAAGATGAGAATTTAATGAAAATGGCACTTGGGCATTTAGGGAAATTATTTTCCTGGCAGTATTAAATTTATTAAGGACATTCTTGTAATGGAATGGCATAGAGGCATAATAATTACTTTTACTATCCAAGAAAACTTGGACATATAAGAAACATCTTAAACAGGGTTCTCTCTTATCACAAAGTGTATTTTCTACGACTTTGTAAAGGTCATCCAATGTTCGGTTTCAATGCCCGACTTTGCGATTATACTAATTGTGGGTCTTTGCTGACGTCGGCATTTTCCGCAGCATCGATAAATCTCTCTTGAAAGAGATTCTGGAATTTCTTATTATAATTAATAACATAGTTGAGGGAAGAAGACAATTTGCTCTCGAGATTGACGAGATGCTGCTCTGGTTAAAGAACATTTACGATTCGATGTAAGAGGATATTTATTTAATATTTTGCATACTCAAGAGACGCACGTCTTTTACAGGCTGTTTGTTCAAGAAGGAGCATTCAGCGTGTGCTGGATTGAAGCGCGGAATTTGCAGAATTTAATAGAGAGAATCTTATCAAGTTGTCCTTAAGGGCGCGAACGTGCCTCCGTATACAAATCCTCATACACATTTCTTCTAAAGTTTTCAAAGGTCTCGAAAGGTTCGGCGAGAAGAAGATTAAGAGGAAGGTGAAGGATTTAAATGCCTTCGGCCACTAACTTGGCTCTAAAGAAACCTTCAAAGGAAACACCAAGTTCTTCTTCTCCTACTCATCTGTGTCTGGGAATCTCATTATTCTCTTTATTGATTTTCTAAAATCATTTTGCATCTCTTGGACCAGGTTCTCCTTCCTTTGCATAACAAGATGAGCAAATAGCTCAGGAGTCTTCAGCCCCTCCATCCTTCAGACATGTTATTTGATTTGAAGTTTTCAAAAGGAAAATCTCACATTTTCACTCGACACTTTTATTACTTTTCTCTATATATTATTCTTGGTGCTTAATAATATAGTGGGCAGTAATTAAGTTTGTAGCTTTAGAAGGGTTTAGAGGAAGAGAAATTCATGCTCGCTTACGTAACGTTTATTCTATGGACTTACAGCATTGCCTTATACTCACATGCATTTTATAGAAAAATACTTGTTAGAATGCTCGACTGATTTTTTCATGCTATAATCTTACTTATGTAACTTTTAAAGAGAAAAGCAAGATATAGATAGGGGTTTAGGTTTAATACATTTTAGTTATGTCTAACATTTTTTATTATTAATTTCCTCATTAGTTTGGAGGGATTTTTATTTACTCTTCAAAATTTCCTATTTAAATTAGAAAGTTCATTAGAGCTAATTAGGAAGAAAGTTTTATTATTAGTGTTTTATTGAAGAGGGATGATAAAAGTTGATTCTTTTATTCTCTTAGGACATTAAAGTTAGATTTGCTCTTTTTAGCTTCTCATTTTCTCTGATTTTTTCTCCATTTTAATATTTTTAGAAGATTTATTAGGAAGTTACTTTTAATTAATCATGTATATTAAATATTCCTAGTATAACTTAGCAGAAAGGAAATTTAGTTAAATAAAGACTTGCTAGAAAAGACTAAAGACTTACTTAGCCATAGTAGATAGGCATATGGACTTTATAGACTTTTTTGGATTTATATATATATATATATTGGATTATAAAAGTATATTTAAGAGTTTTTGGTTTAAGAGCCGAAGGTCGAATGTGATCTCTCTATTTCCGTTCATTCGATTTTGCTTTCAATTCCACTTTCGAGGTTTCATCGTCTCTCTCCTGTGGACGTTGAGAAGCATTAAAGACATTTAATTGTTTAAATCGAATCCTTCCTTTTACTCTGATTCATTTTCAATGTCTGAGTTCCACTTTGATGGTTTTCAATGCCTAAGTGGTTTCGAGAATATATAATAATTCACCGGGTATCCCATAAATAATTGGAAATATACTATATAAGGTCTATTATGTACCTCTTTTACATTGCCAATATATACTTGAGAAAAGAGCGAATTGAGCACAATTTGGCGTGGAGTTCACTGAAAATGAATCTCAAATATTGCAATATATCCACACAGAATATCTCTTCTATTTGGCACGTTCCATTTGCTATACAAATACTCGCATATTAGCTCAATTTCCGCTATGCTTAATTGAATTTTGAATTTATTTTAAAGGCAAATAAACGAAAGATAATATCCGAATGGAGAGCGAACATGGAAAATACATTACATAACATTTCCCCAACATTCAAAAATGGGTATCGTTAGTCAAAAACGCCCCTTTATGTATCTTTGGGACATAAGAATATAAATTTGTAATTTCTCTTGAGACTTTTCTCTGAGACCTTTCCACGAAGAAATTCCTTTTGGATGAATAAATACATGCAAGTTGGAGATGCGATCGAGAATTTATCAATTGAATGGGAGGGAGGACGAGCGTGAGAGCGGATATTGAGGAGACATTAAAGGATTCCTAACTAGGATCGATTCCTCTTGGTGAAATTCATCTTGCTTCATGTTCCGACAGACTTGTTTGAAGGTTCGAGTCAAATGAAACATCTCGCAACCGTAGCGTATTTACAATGAAGGATGGAAGCGGAGATAATGCAATTCAAGAGCACGAATTTAATAAATTCGCTCTCTTCCTTCAATTTCAATCCTTTAATTCCTCTCAACTTTTGAAGCTCCGTTTTACATATTGTTAATTCCATTGAAACTTATTAACTTACTTGTAATAAATGTGGGCTTTGTCTAACATTTCTTTCATCTTTATAAGTTCAAAATTCAAATAATTTAACTTTATACAGGATCACCAGTTAGTCTTGTCCAGGGGTCTACAGCCGAAACTACGAATGCCACAACAATATGCTATACACCATTCAAATATTCGAATGTTTAAATATTTTATTATATTGAAATGTATTAATCTGTTATGAGTTAACACAGAATTAAAAATGCGGGAAAGTTAATGGCTTAATAATACGCACTAATTAATTGTGAAAACTACCTTCCATTTTTTTAATCTCAATTATTAAAATATTTAAACATTGGAATATTTGAATGAAAATTATGTCAGTAATGTAGCTTTTGACGCTCTTTCGAATGGTGTATATATATAGTGTGTATAGCGTATTGTTGTGGCATTTGTAGTTTTGGCTGTTGACCCCTGGACAAGACTAGCTGGTGACCCTGTACTATTCTAAATTGGACATTCCATTCTGGTTGATTTCACTCTTCCTAAATTATCAATTTTAGACAAATACTTATTGTTAATGAAAATTTCGTATAATAAAGGAATTTAGTCTTTATTATATTATATTAATATTATATTAATAATGTACTTATTAATACTTGAATATGCTGGGTTTTCTATATAATTGGCTTTGACAGACTTATTACCAAAAGGATATCTGTATCTTATCGGAAGAAATTATTCTCGAATTTTCTCTTTTTCCAATATCGAATTGAGTCCGTTCTCTTTTGAAAATTTAATTTGAACATCAAAGGGAACTTTTAGCAAAGGTTTCCTGAATAAAATTAGATTATCCGTTCCTATTAAAAAGATTCTTTGTGATGATCACAGTTGTTTAAAGGCCTTTGTAGAATTTAGCTCTTTTGCAGACATTGTAGTTATTACGTCTTTCCTAAACTTGTGTTCATATCAATAATTAAGGCAAACAATAAGTTATGAAGATGAAAGTGGGACAAAAGGGGCTCGAGAGGATTTGAGTCCAGAGAGGAACTTTTGAGACTTTTTATTATTAAACTTGTTTTCAGTTGTTTCCTCTCTCATCTCGCGAGGTCGGAGTAGTTAAGACTCTCAAGGGACATTGAGTAAACGGAAGAGACCTTCTTCTTCCCTTATGTCTTCCATCTCATTCTTCTCGAGCACAATTGAAGGCTCTTGAGAGACTTGAGAATCTACAACTTAAAAATATGAAGAGAATGGAAGACAAACACAGAAGGGCAAAACTTAATGTGCGTTATTGAATTTATGCGAAATTTTAAGAATATTGACAAACCATTTTGACTCGTCTTGTACCCATGAAGGATTATTAAATTGGGGTCTAATTTCCATAATACTCGTATAAATATTCAATGTAGGCTTGAAATTTTTAGCGCATCTTGTGTATTATTATACTTTTCACTTTAATCAATACCTACTATTAAAATGACTATAATACTTTTTCTATTTGTAATATTTTATTTGTATATAATTAAGAATATTAGACATTTGAATAAATACATTGTTGTGTAAGCTTCAAAAACCTTCAATCCATAATAGAGCACCTTTATTAAAAGTATTGAAAGTATGAAAGTATTGGCAAACAGTGATTTTTAGCTAGCAAGTAAGTTTAAATGTATTAAAAGTTTCTTTGAGTCTGTCTACCAAAGTATCAAATGATATAACTAATGAAAGTCTTTTGAGCGAATTAATGAATAGAAATAGTTTATGAAATTCATTTAACCTTGTTCATCCCTTTAATATCATCTTCGTGTGGAAGTGTTGGAGGGAGAAATATATTGTTAATTTGGGATGCCGTGTTGAGAATTCATTAACCCGAACTCTCAGGAGGTGAAGAACGTTTTTGGAAACTCATCTTTTCATCTCGTTATTTATCTGCTGCTGCTATTTTATCTCTTTCTCGAATTCATACAAATTTTAAATGCAAAACCGACGCGAAGGATAATTTTCGTATTTCGCACATGGAATTTTAAGTTCAAAATTATTCTTTAGTGATTTCCTCATTTTTGATGTTGAATTAGGTAGAGATTTTCAATTGAGTGTCCAGAGCTTCTAACGCTAAATAATAAATTTAAAGACATAAAAGTTTGGGGAAGTTTCAATTGGAAACTTTAACAAGACTTGGAAGAGTTAGAGGAGAAAATATGGAATTAAAAAGGTCCCTATATTCTCAAACGTTGGAAAACCCCGATTCATCATAGAAGGAAAAAATGTCGGAAGTTCGAACGTATAAATTACTTTATGTATTAAATATGGTATTAGGTATTAAAAGATGAGCCAAATACGTACTATAGTTTGCACATAAATTTCTATACAAGTGAGTCAAGTTTCAATTTAAAAAGTTTGTACGCCTGAAAGATGAAGAAATATAAGATTTTTGGATACATGTTCCATGTGTATAAAATGATTTTAAATGGAAATTCACGCGTTTATTTATCATTAAAAATACGTCAAATTATATTTCTTTAAATTAGATTAGTACTTAAATTTTAAATTAATTAGTAATAGTTTAACCGTTCCCTCTCCATCGTTCTAATGAGGGTACGGAATAAGGATAGGAACTCCGGCCCTACCCCCTAGCGCCACTACTAGAACAAATACATTGCAGATAGCAACAGACATTAATACCAAGTTATTAAACTATGAAGGCATGTACAGAATTTCTTCAAAATTCACTTACTTTAGTAGAATTTGACCCTTTTTCAGATAAAAATAGTTTCGTGATATGACTAGCTCTAATTACTTAGATTAGCTAGAATTACTAGCTCTAACCAATTTAAGTTAATTTACATTTTTAATTGTCGAATAATTTATTTAATATTTAGTTTGAACAAAAAATTTTTGAAACATTATTTTTGTGAACAAGTTTCATATTAGGTTCGATATCAAAAAATCAAACTGTTTTATAATTAAATGCAATTAAAAAAAGAGACCCTTAAGGTGTCGCTAGAGATAGGGCCGGAGTTCCTATCCTTATTCCGTACCCTCCTTTGTAATTCATTGATGATTAGATCGAAAGAGAATTATTGGGTTTTAAAGTAGAAAAGAAATGTGGAGAAACTTTTCATTTCTCACGTCCTCTTCCCAGGACCTTCTCTTTCTTTTTCTTAAAAGAGAAATGGCGAAAAAGAGTTTATGGATTTCTCTATGCCTTGAGGGCTTTACTTGGCTGTGACTGAAATCAGGATCCCATCCATTTCTTCTTCACGACCTTTTTACAGGAACCACCTAATGGACACGCGAAACTATCAAGAACTTCCACACTCAATTGTTCTTTTCTTTTTATTTAATCTTCTTTTCAACTCCTTTCTTTTCAAACTAGTTTCTTCTTATTTAAGATTTCTCTACAAAAAATTGAAAATCTTTTACTTAAATCACTAAAAGCAAGTCTTTCAATCTAAAAGTCAGAGTCATATTAAAGCTTTGCTTCATCACGGATAGGCTTGACATCAAAAGTTTGCTATATTTCTTATTTTATTTTCACTTTTGAGTCGTTTGACGTGAAGGAATGTTCAAATATGAGAATTTTCCATAACCATTTTTCTCAGAATAATCTTCATAAATACAAAGGTTGTCAGGAATGACGTGGACTTATTTAAAGTTTGCCATATAGCTTAACGTCAAATCATTAAAGTCAACATTAATATATTTGGAGTTGTGCTTATTGTTAATCTATTTCACCCATGTCATAAATATTTGAACATTTGAATATTGCGAATTTTCATCCGACTAAAAAGTCTCAAGTATGGAATGAGCTTGTAATAAATATATGAGAAAATTCAAATTGGAATTTATAAATTTTATTTCAAATGAAAAACGATGTTTCATTTATAACATTGTGATATTGGTAAACATCACATGAAATAAAATGTAATACTCTGATGTTCTCGAAGCATCAGGTTTAATATTATTTAAAAGTCAAAAGGAAATGATTTTGTGTGTCATTCACTCGCTTGTACTTATTTAAGTAGCAATGATAGTTTAAGTAGTTTTCATCTCGGGTCTTTTCTCTCCTTCTCTTTCTCATAATAAGTAGAAACTGAGTCAGTCAGCGATGACAAGTTTTGACCTTTATCTCACTCTCTCCGCTTTCACCTTTCTCTCCTCTTGCGAGTGAAAATCTCTCTTTTAATAATCTCACCATTCTCTTTAACCATTTCGAACTTTTCTTCAACCAGTGAAAGTATTTATTATAATCCTTGAATATTACCAATGTGAAGAGTAAAGAAATTTGAATATTTCTTTTTAGACATGAGTAGGAGGATGGTGGAGTAGCGAGAGAAGAAATTAAATCCGAGAATAAGCCTCTTGAGCCACAGGAAATTGGAACGCTCAAATTAAGGAGACTTGAAGTGGAATACGAGAAATGTGATAGAGTGTGTCTCGAGGTAGGAATGCCATACATGGATATATACCATACTCTGTACTAAATACGTCTTTTGAAATAATATATATTAAATTACGGAGAGAGTTGGAGTTTTTTGAGAGTAACGGAAACTCCACCTGACTTGACTCTTCAAAAACCCGGAATCAAAGTTTCTATATTATATTATATTATAAGTATACTTAGAAAGTCTTATATATTATATAGCAGAGATCGTAATATCATTCAACTTGGTATGTATTGATTCGAAAGGATACATGAACTCAGATATGAGCCATAGAAAGGCAATTCCGATCTCCTCACTTACATTCCCAGCGGAAGTGTTGTCGCGGGCAATTTAGCAATTTAGTCTTCAGAATTCACTTGAGAGAAAAATTAAGAAGTTTTCAATGGAGGGGAAAGCGGAAATTGATATTTTTTCATCATAGCCCGAGTTGAAAAGGGCAAAGGAAGGAAGGAAATAAGAAGAAATCGATGGATCACCACAGGTGTGCTGTGTGTGTGTGTGTGTGTGTGTGTGTTTGTTACTCCTCAACACAGACAGGCAAACATGCATATCCAAGTTTATTGGACTTGATTTCTTATATTTATCCTTTATTTGGAGTTGTATTGATGCCAGAAATACTTAAATATCTCGAAACTGCTGCCACACTTATCTACCTTATTACATCCATTGTTAGCGAGGAGCGGAAATAGGAACGGATCTCATCTCAACTCTGTATTAGAAAAAGACATTGGGAGTTTATTATTCCTTATTATCCTTATAAAATACATACTTCTGTTTTACTATGTTATATAAGGAGTAAAACTCTTCATCATTTTGTTCAGAGTGGGTTCTGAACATTTAATTCAATCCTACACATAAATCATACTCAGCTCTCGCATTTGCGGCTTAAGGCCTTATACTTATGTATACCTTATTTTATATATATTTTTTGTAATAATCTAATATGTAATATAAGTTAGGGACTGTTGGGTATTGGCCACTGAAACTGTAAGTAATATAAGTATAAACTTTTCTTATTTGGTGAATTATAAACTTTTACTCTTTTCTTCTTGGTGGCTGGGAATTATGACAGTTATAGTATTATAAGATCTTGTTTTATTATAAGATCAATGATCATGTTATATGAAAAAGTATAAGTTTTATTCCAGTTGATAGTATGTATAGAATATATGGTAAATATTTCAGGCTCGTTTTTCTTCTATGCATTCGCATAACATGAAAGTATGATTATTATTTATGTAAAAGGACCACTTAGTAAGTAGATCTTAATTTAAACTTTTTTTTACGTTTTCTCTTGGGAGTCAAATAGGAAATGATGTAAATTATGTAAAAGTGATTCTCTTATGGAAGGAGGTTTTAATAGTTTATGATGGTTTTAATAGTTTATGTTGAATAAAAATGTGGAGTTTGTAAGAAATGACCTTAATTTGACATATAGATTGGTCATAAATACTATAATAATGGAATTATGAATGATTAAACCATTGGTTGAGTCAGGAGCAAAGAAGACGTTAATTGAACTTGGTTTACTATATACAGGGTCGTCAATATCTCCTTTTCGCCTTGCTGAATTTCACTCTCTTAATTCACACTCTAGGAATTTAGAAAAGTGAAAAGAAGATTTTGACGACCCTGTATAACATTGTGTGTGCGATGTGATGTGATGGGTGAATTACATATTAGATATAAAGTTCATATCAAATGTTATAACGAGGATTGATTTACGATTTTCGTCCTCGAGTTCTCCCTGCTGGGGAGTTGAATGCGAGATTTTCGGAAACGAGATTTCTTTGCATTTGGGTCCTTATAAAGAAATATCGTTCAATTTTCCGCATCTGCATTGATATACCAATACTTTATCATATATGATACATTTTTGACTCTCATTTCCCGATATATGGATTGACGTCTCTGTTGGCGAAATTCCGAGTGTTCTCGTATGTATAAGATGAATATATTTATTACTCAAATCATATGAGAGCCTGTAAAATCAGTCTCATGAATCCCTTGTGTAAGTAAGAAAATGGCATTCATCAGTATTGCCATTTCGTCCATATTGCATACTGATCATGAAAGAGTAATGCGGCTCTATCAAGTAATTCCAAATGTTCTGCACACGTGTGCTCCCTTACACTCCCTTGTACACTCCCTTGAAAAAAACTTTCTCTCTTCCTCAATAGTCCTTAGTTAAAGTCTTATATAATACTTATATACATTGCACATTTTATTATTGGAATGCGTTAGTTAAAGTCTTATATAATAATAGATAGATTGTGTGCATAAGGTAGGTAATATGCCATATGGTAGTAGGATTATTTGGTATATATGAGAAGGATTGTCGGATTGTAGGATATAAAGGATTTAAGTAGATCTGACTCGAAGTGGGGTGTAATATCGTAGGGAGTTCATATGACATGGGAGATTTTCCTTATTTTCTTTCCTGGAGAGTGAGTGGAGGATGAGGAGGCTTAAAAGAGCAAATTGAGATACGATGGAGGTGGACCAGGAGGAGGAAATGGAATTTCTAACTAAATTCACCCAATTGAGAAATTGAGAAGAGGGATTAGGTTGCTTAAATGGGATTCTCATAATGTTCTGCTCCCTCGTTCCAATCTCCGCTTGACATTCTTTATTTTCCAACTGGCGCCGTTGAGATATTTTAATGGCCTTCATTATATGAGGAAAAACGACTTAATGACGAGCCCAGATCAATTGATACGGAGAGAGCAAGAGAAATGAGTTGAGAAAAGAAAGAAGAATGTAAGTTTGGGTTCTTTTTGATTCTTTGGCGAGTCAAGCTGGAGGAGATTTGAAGCATTTGGTTGTTGAAAGGAGGAGAAATGGAACTTTTCACTACGCGCTTCTCTCCCGACCTTATTCTGAGAGAGTCGGGAAACCTCAGGTCGGGGTTTCACTTCAGTTCGGTTCGGAGCGAGGAAGGGAAGATACACTTGGGTTTTCACTCCCCGCCTTCTCGCTCACATGTGATGTTTGAATTGAGTTGGAGGAGTTAACAGTGTTGACTGAATTGGATTGAAGACGAAAAGTCTTGATTAACAATTGAGCAATTTGATTAAAATACTTGAGGGACTTTTACACGTGGTTATACAGAGTGTTTGGTGAAAATATTAATCCTCATGTTCAATTCGAGTTGGGTGGAGGAGCGCAGATAAATATTAACCCTGAAGCCCACGTGTGGATTCCTCGCGAAATTTTTAAGTAATTTTAACTTCATAAAAATACAATTGCATACCTTAAGGATGGCATACCCGCTTTAGGTATTTGAGTGTAAACATAAATGATTTTAGCCTTAAGTTCTACGCACCTTGAAAGGATTCACGAAATAGACAAATAATATTTAGTATTATACTAAATATTAATAAATTAACACGTGAATAATACATTAGCATTGACGATTCGACATATTAGCTATTTTTTTTATTTCTTTTTCGCAATTGGATCAAATATTGATGAAATCAATGATTAATGCTTCAATATCAAATACTTATAATTAAGTATTATTTTCGAGTTGCGACCATGTAATATCAATGACTTTTACTGGTTAATATTTAATGTTCTTGTACTGTTATAATGTTTATCATAAATTCACACTTTAAGCATCACATAATTTTATTCCGTATAAATTGTATCTCAACGACGCGTATCATTATTGTTTGTAAATGGATTAATGAATGGAATAATCTCATTGGACTTCCGAGATAATTCAACATTAGTGTACTACATAATCAATAAATATTATTAAATTAATATTATGACAGTCAATGTTGAACTTAATTGTGTTTATAAATCAATTAACTTCCTTTAATAATCAATTATCACACTTATCGTTTATTGAGTGAGCGCGCCTTGCGATTAGGCTTCTTCTCATTGTAATTATTTGATTGTTATTTAAATAAATATATTATTGCATTGTTCGAGCATTGCTAGTCGTTCGGTTGAAATTGATCGGGGGATTTGCGTTTAACTTATTAGGAAGGATAATTATTTTTAGTCAAGTATAATCGGTTTCGTGTATTTGAAGGATTCCCTTTGAGGGAAATGGGCGGCGGTGAGAGTGGAGAAGTTGAGGAAGACGGGGACGTTGAAGTTTCTTCCGACGCTGCCTCGATAGAAGCATGGCTGGATGAACACCCAGAGTTTGCCAACGATTATTTTATAAGGTATGATGACCATTTGTATTGCCTTCGCCACTCCCTCGAGTTTCCTGAAACTGAAGGGACTCGTCGAAACTTAAAATAATTTCCTGCTCTTAACTTTCCTCCTCATTTCCTCCTCCTTCACGTCTTACCCTAAAAACTATAAACTCTTGTTCTTCAATTCAATTTAAAAAGAACAAATTTTAGTTTGACTTCTTTGAAGTCAACTTTTTCTTTTATTAAATATATTTTTTATTAATTCTTTTACTAAGATTTTTTTAGTTTGTTAATAGCTTATGTTGTATCTTTATCTTGGTTGGTAATGGGCTAACTAAAATTTAAAAAAAGTTGGATTTGTAATATTGATAGCTTTGAACAAAATTACTTTCTTACGCAATTAACCTTGTATAAATTATAAATAATTATTCTCTCTCTTTTCGCTATTTTGAACTTTTTGGGCATTTAGAAATTATAATGTGAAAGTGTAATTCAGTCAATAAGATTCAAATAAAGTTGAATGTTTAATTTTAAAAGAAAGGCAAAACAATTGAGTTGTGTATTTATTTAGAAGATTAATTATGATGATGAGCTTGACATTTTAAAAGGGAGAGAGCAAAATAAATGGAATTTGGACTCGTAAAGTCAAATGTAAAGTAGAAAGTGGAATATGGCATGGGAGAGGAGTAGTGGAATGAAAAGAGACGTGCAGAAGGGCCGTTAAGACTAAGAGGGAAAAAAATGGATAAAGGGGCAGTTAATTTGTCTGATTGTCTTTTCCTCTTATTCCTCCCCAGATTTATGGGCCTTGGATTGCAAATGGGTTGGATGATTATTGAAATGGGGGGGATCAATAAATGGATTATTTTTTTGACTGTTGCTTAACTCTGTTGTAATGTTGGATACAGGAAGGCTCCGAGGGGCTTGATAGACTTATGGCTCGCATTCCACTCGATTAGTCAACCACCGACAGTGGCCGGCTCGACGATTGCCACTGGAGTCCCGGGAGTCACAGCCCTGGTCACAGCCACCGTAAATGAAAATAATTCTTACAAAAGTTTAAAAGTCAAAAGTAGGAGCATATTCAACATTTCCACGTAAATGTTCAGTTTTCTAAAAGAGCTTTTCTTCTATAAGGGGAACATTGCTACGACTACTGTTATCCAATCGTCGGGAGATTCACAAGTAAGGTTCTTTTGATCTGAGCATCAATTGTTCTTTGTTTGTTTCCTTGTGGTTGGAGAACATTGGGGAAAGTTTGTGTGAGTGATGTTGGTGGTTGTGTGATTATTTACATCCGAATAGATGCATTGACATTTAGGCCTTTATCTAATACTTTTTATGGTCTTATAGGGAACATCAAGTAAGAGCAGCGGGGGCTCAGGAGGTGCGACGCCAGTTCGGAAGATCTCAGCTCAAGAGTTTGAGCGCGGTGGGTTGGTGAAGCCGATGGTGACGACGATCGACGGGACTCCGACGTTCCTTTCACCACCTTCATGTCTTGATCCAAATGGCGGACTCATGTATAGAAAGTCAAGAGAGGAGTTACAGGTATAAATCCCTTTTCGTCTTTTATACTAATACACGCATGTAAAATATTCATTACATTTAATAGACTTTAATATTATATACAGTAAAACTTTGCTTTTAGTAATTGTGTAATATGAATTGTGTAATGCCTAGTGCCTCATAATAGGACTCGTATGCAAATATATAATTTGCCAATTTTGACTTTATTAGTACAAATTGGAGTTCATTGGCTTATTGCTAATTAGAAATGAAAAGCGAGTCATATTAAGGAATAGTTAGGAAATAGAGGAAATTTGGTTCAATAAACTTTTCGCACAAAATACTTTTTATTATTTCTCTGAAGTATTATGAGGAGCACTGGGAGCTTGAACAATTAACTTGTCATTTTACGAGGAGTCCATCTGGTCGACTAGTGCATTTCATACACATTGTTTGGAACAGTCACTCTCATAAACGTCATAACATGAAAGATCAGCCAGAGCCATACAGCCTGGTTGAGCAAACTTGAAAGATTCTTCTTGTGTGTGTTGAAGATATGAGGATAACCGTGTTAGAAATATTTATATATACACGACGTTTGATTTTTACATGTCAAAAGGAGTTTTTGCACATTATAATATTATGCAGAAAGCGGGGTTTAGTGTTTTCTTGGAAAAATATTTAAAGTCTTTTGGAAGGAGGTGTGTGGGGAAGGATAATAAAAAATGGCGATTTCGAGCCTAGCTTCATAATATGCTCGGATTGTATAAAAAAAAAGTTTTTGGTCCTCGTCGTATGGCCTTGTTTTCTCGTATGAGCTCCTGTACAAATAAACTTGAATGCATTGAGAGTTCATGGGAAGAGATAGAAAGTTAGAATTTGAAGTTTTGGGTTTAGTTGGAGTCTATAGAGAAAAGAGCCTTTTACATCATGGAGATAAAGTTGGAAAGGAAGTCATATTTAACTAAAAGACTTTGTAAATCGTTCGGAAGATACTTAAACTCCTTTTGTTTTAACTTCCCCGGAACCGCCTTCTTGGAACATGAGGCTTCTCTCGGTTCTCTCAATGAGGAGCCAAGAGAAAAACTTGGAGAAAGTACAAGTGGAAATTGAGATGGATGAGGCAGATTATTTTCTTAGTTAGACAAACTACTTACATGTGGATCAAGATTACTCAAGACTTTACTTTCCTTGTTGTTCAACTTGTACTTTCGAATTACGTCATTACATATTACGAGGGTGATTATTCAGAGGTCTCATTAAAAGTTAATCACACAATGAAATGCGACTTTAATTGTCATGCCATGTCATCCATTTAATCAATTTGAGAGATTTGATTAATAATATTTACAATTTATTTTTTAATTATAACATTCGTTTAATCAGAACCACTCACGAACAAACTACAATAAATAAAAAGTTTTAACTCATTATTTAAAACCTAATTTTTATTTATTTCGGCATATTTGATAATTTTCTTTTTTCTTATTTTGCAGAGTTTGGATGAGAAGGAGCTTCTCTTTGAGTTGGCGAAGGACATCTGCGACGAGTTGGATACGAGGACATTGGCCCATAAAATCCTCCGACATGTTGGAGTCTTAACTTCCGCAGACAGGGCTTCCCTCTTCCTCGTACAAGTACTTTCTTTATTATTTTTCCTATTCTAATGTACAAGTTGCATAAGACAAACATTCCCTTTTTATCAGCATGAACGCTATGCCATATTTATGATATTTCTGACATTCTAATCATATCTATACAAGTAGAAGTAAGTAAGGGTATATTTGATATAAAAAACTCTTTCCTTCGTTTAATTCAATTTTAAATTGAAATAGTATATATGTATATTCATCTCCTTTTTTATGTGAAAAAAGGGAGAAACCGCATGGTATGAAGAAGAGAAATATCATTTTTTTTATTTTCTTGAACTTTCTTAAAAGCTTTTGATATTAATTCTTGAAACTTACAACTTCTACACAACACAACTCTACTTCTCAACTCGTCCTTACAATTCCTCATTTCAATAAGAGTTGATGGTAATTGAGTTTCAAAAGCTTTTTACAGCAAACTTTCGCATTTTCCACTTAATGCTAGAATGTTTTATACCGTAGCGGGATATTATGCTTAAAAGGGAATATACAATGTAACAACACATCTTCCTTGCTTGTTGGATATTTTTTTATCGGTCTTCGCGAGTCTTGAGTTGACTTTTAGCAATATTTCAACTTGGTTTTAATATAAATGTTGATTTAAAATGTTAAAGGGTAAACGGGGCTCATCTGGTCGTTGCCTCGTGTCCACACTCTTCGATGTATCCTCTCAGAGCACGTTGGCTGATATGGAGAAGAAGGAAGAAATCCGAATTCCTTGGGGCTCTGGCATCGTCGGGTATGTGGCGGATTCAGGAACGACGGTCAACATCCCCGATGCTTATCAAGTGAGTCATGGACGAGGAAAAGAACTTTTTCTTACCATTTTTTTCTACTTTTTAGGATACCCGATTTAATCAGGAGGTTGATGCGAAAACGGGTTATAAGACCAAATCACTCCTCTGCATGGCCATCAAGGATAAGCGGGGTGATGTTCTCGGTGTGGCGCAAGTACGTTCCTTCAAAATCTCTCTCATTTCCGACATGAACACTTTACGCGAGCTCATCTTCACATTTTCCCCTTATCTATTCATATTTATGGACCATTCCAACTTCATTCATCTCGAGACCAATTCATGGGAGAATATTTGGGAGATTACAAGGCAAATTATGTGGACCGAAATTTAAAGATTCTTTGTTCCATTTTCACTTGCATAAGAATTTTACAAAACAGCGTTATTAGCATTTATTATTAAAGAGATGCTTGGCTTGGTCATTAGTTTAATTCTTGTAAACTCTGCATTACTTCATTCCAATGCTGTGGGATTGCATTGTATAAATTGACGATTCAGAGAAGGAAAGACGCCAAGAGTCATAATTTTGTCATTTTTGGCAAGATTATTATAAGGGGATTTGGAAATGAGATTATGCTTCTCCCATTAATTTATTAAATTTTAGCATAAGTTCATTTTCTTTGCATTCTACGACCAAGTTCTTTATGAAAAAATACATTTATGCCTTTTGACAAAGATGGTTTAATAAAAGAAGAAGAATTTAAATCTTTCACGAAGATTCAAATTTTCTCTTCCAGACTTTCCATTATTCATAAACTTGAAATAATAAAATATATTATCAAGCTGGGACTTTAAGTATGAAGGACGTAGTATAGTAAAGCAACATGTTTTATTGACTCAAGAGGAAATCGTCTTATAAAGAGATTACTGAATAATGACAAACTTTTTGGATGATATTAGGTGATAAATAAACGGGATGGAGCCGCCTTCACGGATAGGGACGAGAAAGTGTTTTTGAACTACTTGCAATTTTGCGGAATTGGGCTCGGGAACGCTCAGTTGTATCAGCAGAGCCGATTGGAAGTGAAGAGAAATCAGGTAACAGATTTCCGTTTTTTAATTAAATAACACCCTTTACATTATTCAAATTTCCTTTGTAAATTTTTTATTATTTTCAACACCTTGATTTGAGATAAAGAAATTTTCCATTTCAATATTATATTTTAATAAGTTATTATTATTACAGAGAGGAAATATCTTTGATTCTATTTGCTATTCTGTATTATTTTCGTTATTCCGTATTATATATTTGGTATTTTGTATTATATTAGTGATTCTTGTGTAATATAAGACGCTCGTAGAATACAATGAGTGACTAGAGATTTTAAGATGAAAAAGGAAAGATGGTGATTGAATGATGATTTGTGCGTTAGGTTCTCCTGGACCTCGCCCGGGTGATCTTTGAGGAGCAGAGCACGATTGAGCACATAGTTTACAGGATCCTCACACACACTCTCTCACTCATGCAGTGCCAAAGAGCTCAGGTAAATACGAACACAAAGACCTTTTTTCATCTTCTCCAGCTCTAGTTTGCAAGAGTTTCCAAACTCAATTCCCCTTTCATCCTTGTGGTAAAAACCAAGTTTTTGTCTTTATTCCTTTACATGGCTTCCACGTACCATGCGATCATGCAAAGGAAGTGAGTCACGAGAGAGAAAAGTTTAAAACCCTATTTATACCATTCGGTTTTCATTAAAGGAATGAGAAAGTTTTGTTCTTATTTAGGAAATTCATTCAAGACATTTCAAACGTTATGCTTTTCTTTTCAAAGTGCCCGAGGAGAATTTTAAGAGAATTTAATAAGTGTAAATTGGATGGGAGATGATGTTAATTTGTGTAAAATGAGTTGTCTTATGTTTGTCAACTGAATAGGTGCTTCTGGTCCATGAAGCTTCAAAGGGGACGTTTAGCAGAGTTTTTGACTTGGAGTCAAAGGATCTCAATTTGGAGGAAGCTGAGGGTCGAACGAGTCCTTTTGAGGGTCGTTTCCCTATTAATCTCGGAGTGAGCGGCTTCGTTGCGACGACTGGAGAAGTAAAAAAAAACTTATAAATTACCTAATAATTAATATCGATAGTTAATATTGAACAGTTCGAGGTTCAAATGTTCGAAGTATGAAGAAATCTAATTTTTGTCGTTCAATCGTAAAAAAATCTTTAAAAAACTCAGGCGGTGAACATAGCGAATCTCTACGAAGACCCGAGATTTGATCCAGCAGTTGATGAGAATACAGACTTTACGCATACGAACTTACTCTGTATGCCAATTAAAAATGCGGATGGACAAATCATTGGGGTCATTCAAGTAATTTTTTAATACTATTATTATTGATACTTAAAAATTTTTTTTTGGATCCCTCATGGTTTCAACTTCTTCCTTTTATTTCTAATTTAAATGACAAAAACTAATTGTTAAAGTTATTTTTTCATCTGTTTTTATTGTTAGCTAACCAACAAATTTGACCAACTTCCATTTTCAACGAGCGACGAGAGTTTTCTCGAGGCTTTCACCATCTTTTGCGGAATGGGAATTCACAATACACGAATGTAAGTATTTAAAAAGATATCTTAAATATTCAATTAAAGGTAAAAGATCTTATTAAGCCTCAGCTGTTATTCACCAATGTAGTTTTGATATTTTTAAAAGCTTGCACCATTTCTCATAAAAAAAAGTAACGAGAGGTTTGAAAATTTAAGAGGAAAAATGAAAAGGTTTTAACTAGGGCCTTAAAATCCAGCAAGGATGCGTTAAAGACCGAGTTCAGTTTTAGTAGAAAAATAGTATGATTCTTCTGATGGAAGGGAAAACGACATGAGAATTTCTTAAGAACAAATTTTTACTACAACAGGAATCATAAATCTTTTATTTATGCGGAAAGGTCGTTGGAGGTTTTGTGGGAAAGATGATCGTTAATAATTTGGATGAAAGGGCATTGGATGGGTAAATATATTTAAGTATTAAAGAAATGTGTGTGGATTTTCCAAGGTACGAGACGGCGATTGTTGCAATGGCCAAACAACGTGTGACCCTCGAAGTCTTAAGCTATCATGCGACAGCTCCGATTGAAGAAGCTGTTCTTCTCCGTGTAAGCCATCAATCTTGCTAAAAATACTTGGCCAAACATCTCCTTTAATCATATTAGACTCTAAACTCCTCCGCCCTACCCTCATTACCCCCCATATCCTGTTGTTTGAAATAGAGAAAAAGCTTATTTTCCTCTTTTCTTATCCTTGTCTGGTCAAATAGGACGCGATGGTTCCATCGGCCCAACACTTTCGTCTTCATGAGTTCGACTTTGACGACAATCACTTAACTGATGATGATACATTTAAAGTGAGCACTTTACTCAAATATGATTAAAGTTAATTCACAGAGATACTGAGATGATGATACTAAACTGAAATACTAACTAAAACGCTGGCATGTTTAGTGAGTTGATTACATGTATAATAAATAGTTAAGATTGTGAGAGATAATTGAGAAGTTAATTAAAGTGAAAGTGGTGGATATATGGAGGAGGATGTACTAGTATGTGGATATTTAATGAGAAAAGTGTGTTGACAGGCTTGTCTCCGGATGTTCTTGGACCTTGACTTGGTGAAGAGGTTCCACATCGAGTATGAAGTTCTCTGCCGATGGCTCTTGTCCGTTAAGAAGAACTACCGGAAAGTGATATACCATAACTGGAGACATGCTTTCAACGTGGCCCAAATGATGTTTGCCATCCTTACGGTTCGTTTACTCTCTCACTTTTAATCACATTGGGAGGAGAAGGCGAGCCATTTAGCCATTAGACCCTCAACGGCCCATCTTCTACATCCCATTAACTACATCCCTACTTTCACCATCTACGAAGACCATTGATTTTACTTCAAACTTCTTCAAAATGGCCTTCTTTGGAATGAAGATCATGAAGTCACTTGAATTTATTTTACATATATTAATTATACAATTATAAAAAATTATTATTACAGTTGTTGTGGTGAAAATGATGAGATGCTTAAAGGTGCTTAAATGTCTTTCCTTAACTTTAATTAACAATTAAAGTTTAATCATAAATTTGAGCATGAAATCATTCAATCGTAAAGTCATCACTATAATAACATAATTATCAATCCATAAACGGTTCACAACATAATAAGTAAAGACAAAACTATGGGATCGGCGTCTTTCTCATATTGCTCCTAAACGTTTCTCATATCTTTGTCCGCCACAACAGTTAAGAAATAGGTTTCGCGCTGAAAACTATTTCCTATTCCTGTTTTAATTGTACATTAATGATTTAAGTTTAATTAAAGGTAGCAATATATTAGATGAGGTTTTTTAAACATTTTTCTAAATGTAAGAATTTTCTTTTGCACTTAAAGGCAACGAAATGGTGGCAAGTACTTGGTGACATGGAATGCCTTGGGATTCTCATTGCTTGCCTTTGCCATGATCTTGATCACAGGTAGATTAATCTTTCTCTTTTTTATATTCTCATATATCTATATTTAATTATATAATTAAACGACTACTTGGTAATTGCGCTAATCGATGATAATAAGTAAATGTTTGTAGAAGCCCTATTCTTAACTTTCCATTTTCTTACGACTAACATTGAATGAGTTTTATATATTTCTAACAATAATGTACTTAAGTGGAATTTTCTATTTCTAACTCCTATTACAAACGTCCAGTATTATTTTCTTTTTCTCGTCTGTTGTCTCTATTTTAATTAAAATTTGTCTCAATATACCTTATATTATATTGGATAGGATGGACGTGAGGAATAAATGAATATTTTATTTCTATTTCAGGGGAACAAATAATTCATTTCAAATCAAGTGGGTGGAAAAACAATTAAATTTTCTTTACACATTTCAATTTGCACGAGTGAGAAAGTGAATTAAAATAATTGTTAATTATTCTCAAGGGCTTCGTCTGCCTTGGCTCAACTTTATTCAACGTCAACAATGGAGCGACATCACTTCGACCAATGTCTCATGATCCTCAACACTCAGGCAAATAAAAAATATATTTTCATTTAAATGATTTTATATTTTAAGCTATTTAATAATGGTATAACCAGCACCCTTAACATAACTATTAAAAAAGGTCTTTAAATTTTTATTAATTAACTTTATGTTTCTTAATTGGATGTTGTTTTTAAAATCCTTTACATTAAATTAATGATAAACTTTATTCTCAACAATATTTATACAACAATATTGGGAATCGGGTTTTCATTAGCTTTGTAAATTTTATGGATTAAATTAAAACTTTGACTGTGGTTGAATGAACATTCACTGCAGTGAATTAGAGATTCAACTCATGAGTAAAAGGAGAGAGTTTATGAGGATATTTCGCAAGGATCCATGAGAGGATTTGGGAAGTTGAGATAAATCTCGGGATTTTTCTACTTTATATAGCAGGACATTCTCACAATGCCAGGATGAGGAATGAGATTTGCGGGAATAGGAGAACTTCTCTCAAATCCCTTTTTGCTCATTCTCTTAAACCTAATCTTATTTTATAGGGCAATCAAATTCTTTCTCATTTGTCGCCGGACGAGTACACGAGGGTTGTGAAGGTTCTCGAAGATGCGATCCTCGCCACTGACCTTGCTGTCTACTTCAGGTAATTTCAGGCTTCTCCATACTTCACCATCAACAGCAAATCAAAATTAAATCCATTCCAAAATAATGATGACAAACGACCAAGTAGTAAATATCTCTCGCGTGAATTCCCCCTTTCTGTCCTCTGAATGAGCTTGGAGTCTCCGCTGGGGTATTTTGGATAAAAGCAATGGCAAAGGGAAATCCCTCGTGTCACATTGGGTTAATGGAGACCTTGCGGATTTCCCTTTAACATGTTTTAATCATTCCAAATGCTTTTACGGATGACTTGGCTCATATGTGTGTGAGTGTGAACGGAAGGGACTCGCAGCGAGAGATCATGGCTTCAAGTTTTCAATCTGACTTGCCCATTCAAATCTCCTTAATTAAGGGATCTTGTTGAGAGTGAAAAGAGCTTTTTAAAACTTTTGTCTCTTTGAAAGGAATCGCGTGGCATTCATGGAACTCGTCGACAATGAGTCTTACAATTGGAACTTGGAGGATCAGAGGGATTTATTCAGAGGGATGCTTATGACGGCTTGTGACCTCGCTGCTATTACCAAACCATGGGATGTCGAGAAACGGGTACTTATATTGACGACTTTTCATTTGAGTCTCGTCTCCCTGACTCGAAATTGACCCAAGAACCAAAAGGGAAATTAATTAATTTGATTTTCTCTTGAAGGTCGCTGAGCTCGTGGCTTCAGAGTTCTTTGAGCAAGGGGATATGGAACGAGAGAAATTAAATATTACTCCAATCGTAAGTTTTAATATCAATATATTTCAAAACAATGATTGATTAATCATAAAAGTGTTGTTTATTCATCAATTTAAAAAAAATAAATGAATTTTTCAAAATCGAAATTTTCATTTGCTTGGAAATTAAAGGATATGATGAACCGAGAAAAAAAGGATCAACTTCCAATGATGCAAATTGCATTCATTGATTCCATTTGTCAACCTGTTTATGAAGTAATTTATACTATTTATGTATTTGAAATTCATAAATTTAATGATTATTATTATAAAATATGTGAACAACAAAGACTGAGTTTGATAATTGAAATTTATGTCGACTGTAGGTTTTTACACGACTTTGTCCCAAATTGTCTCCGCTGCTTGATGGAGTCATGACGAACCGCGGGCATTGGGCCCAAATCATTGCATCTCAAGGGTCAGAGAATGGGCAATCTCATCACTGAATTTACAACTTCAGCAAGTCACAGAGCACAAAGAAACAAAACAATTGTATTTGTACAATTATGCTATTTAATATGTATTAAATTCAATGAAAAAAAGTTCGGCTACTCTGACTTCTGAATAAACAAGGCTATTTTAACAAACCATCAGAAACCCTCACAAATAATTTAAACTTTGACCTAGGAGCCTGGAATTTCGTATCATAATGCAGATTTGACGCTCTTTCGATTGGTTTATGTCACGAGTTCCTGAAGATGGCCGGAAGTGGGCGAAAACCCTGGTTACATTGTTATTTATGTATTTGAAATTCATAAATTTAATGATTATTATTATAAAATATGTGAACAACAAAGACTGAGTTTGATAATTGAAATTTATGTCGACTGTAGGTTTTTGCCTGGAATTTCGTATCATAATGCAGATTTGACGCTCTTTCGATTGGTTTATGTCACGAGTTCCTGAAGATGGCCGGAAGTGGGCGAAAACCCTGGTTACATTGTTGGGACCTTGTATTATGAATAATAATTCATACACACATCAGAGAGCACTTTGACGCCTGGGTAAGAGGACAGGGTAAATTGACAATGTAGGCGTTTATGGAAGGCAACTATCAATATCCCGCCGCCCACAGGCGTGAAAGTGATCTCTGATGTCTGTACTGACTGACTATAGTCAATCAAGATGGCAAGTTGGTACTATGCATCTAATGATAATAGCTGGATAATTGCTTTCTTTAAAAATGGTTTTAAATTCTGATTGGACATCTTTATTGGAAACTGTGTATATATTTCGATTATAGTTTAAATTTAGTATAGTTTAAAATTGAACGTTTATTAGGTATTCAATTTAAAATCAAATTTATAATATAATCTATTAAATTTAATTTAAAGTGTCTTAAATTAAATTAAGAATTAATTTTGTAAACAAGGTAATTACTTAAATAATGATGATTGCATGGTTTATAAATGAGAAAAAAGTTAAAAATTTTGAAATGATTCTTATTCTAATATTGTTTTGCCCATTAAATATTTATACTATATTTTATACAAGACAAATCCTCCAAGAGATAGTCCCACGGCTAGTTCTCCGATCATGAGCTTCAATCCCTTCAGTCTTCTTGATCTCCTGGATATCGACATTCGTCTCCTGGATCTCAACCTCGATGTCCAAGATTCGCTTCTGAATATGAGACTGAACCCTATAATATATAAATTATTCAAACTTTTATTTAAACATAGATTTAATTGTTTTTACTTAATATTGACTAATCTAACTATATTTTATAAATAATTAAGCAAGAATGCAAAAATAGAACTAAAAGTGCAATATATTTTAAATATATATATATATATATATAATTAACTAACCATTTGGGTTCTTCGATAAAGAAGGATACCATGTAAGGATAGGGTTTCTGGTCAAACCACTAGCGCCACTTCTTGCATCTCATTTTTTTCATTCTTTTAAACTTCATTTAACTTCTAAAAGGTAAGATTTTTTAATATCGAACCTTATATAAAAATCGTTTACAATAGTGTCTTTTAAAAAATAAATTAACATTTATTTTAAAAATAATAAAAAAGTTATACGATAATTAAAAATGTCAATTAACTTAAATTGCTTAGTAACTAAGTAACTAGAGCTAGTCACATCACGAAACTATGTTTAACTGAAAGAGCGTCAAATTCTAGTATAGTAAGTATATTTTGAAGAACTTCTGTACATGCCTTCATAGCTCTATTTAGGGACAAGGTGGACATAACATCATAAAGATGAATTTTATAGTATATAATATAATTTTCTAATATTTCTAACTGTTTTAATATTTGTTAGAAATAAACTCTTTGATGTTTGATTAAAATTAATATCTTATTGTTAGTAACATTTGCTTTTTTAACATCCTATGTGAATCTAGACTAGTAAAAGGTATGTATAGTGCTTCTATTTTCACTTTTTCCTCTTTGCTTTGCGAATTGAGCTATGAAAGTTTAGGTTCTGCATTTACAAATGCATGAATAACTGAAGATATTATAAATGTAATGTTGATTTTACATTTATTTTACATTGCATGATATTGTTCTTAAAAGTGTGTATTCTCTATATGAATTTATAAAGTAAAGCTTAGAATAGAACATTTGAAAAGAGCATTTTAATTTATCTTGAAAAGAGCATTTTAATTTATCTTGAAAAGATTTGCATAGATAATGTCATGCAGTCATGATAATTAAAAATCACCTATCTTGTTCTGCCTATTGGTTGTCAACTTCTTATCATTTTATGTACGCCACTGAAATCAGGTATATTCAAAACAATTTTTAGAGGAAATAAGAATATGAGATAAAATGTTCACATTTAGGTAAGTAATGATTTAGTCAGACGATAAAATTATAGTGAATTCTTAGAATTTCTAATTTCCCGATGTTGAAGCTATTTTGTGTACAGTTTAGGTAAGCTTTCTAATCCAAAGATGTCTTGGTATATCTATTTGTCTATATTATATTCATATAATGTAATGTTGTTGATAAATGCCATAATATAAACTCGTTCGAAGAATATTAAATTCGTAATCCTCTACATATATCTCATCAGTATAATACTTTTTGTTAGTCCGTCCCTTGGCTTTTATTAGAATAATATCAAGAACCCAATTCCAAAGCTTATCCTACCTTTTTAGCTTAAAGTTAGTTGGTTCTAAATTTCCAGCAGCTATATTAGAATTTCAAAAGAGTTTTAATGCTTACATGATGGAATGATATGACTGAGCTAAAGAATGATGAGAAGGCAGTGAAATTTTAAAAAATATTATTTTTATATTATTATCGCTATTTTACATGAATGAATTCAAATTAAGAATTACAAAGAGTAAATAACAACATAAATACAAAATAGATATGTTATTTTACATCTCTCAAGATATTTAATAAACATCTGAAACGCACTTAGGTAATTAGGTTTATAAATTCAATCATTTGGATTATCTTGATTAATATGTATAATTTTATACATAAACTTAAGAAAAAGGATAATATTGTTTGTAGGTGTAAAACTCAGGTTTGATAAGCGTGAAGCGTCTGATTGTTTCTCTTCTCTGCTTCCAGTCGAAGCTCTTTAACTTTTTTCTCGAGATTCGCCCTGATGTGAAGCAATCTTGGAAATGATGTCCAAATCGGGGGCTATTTCATATTCAATTCATTAAATCATTAATCATCATTAACTTCAAATGAGTGAGTTTAATTCAATACTTATAAAAAGGTGGATAATTCGGTTACATTTGGTCTAATTCTTGGATTCCATTGGCAAAAATAGCCTTTCCAGACTTTCAAATGCTTGATGTATGGAGAAGGCAGGATAACTTTCCCAGGAGGTTTCATAGCTAATTCTTCGCAGTAATAAGGATTCAGGAAAATGTCAATCTTTGAATTGATCATCGACCAGAGAGAAACCGTTTTCCGTTTCACGTCATTGGCCACCCGTTCTCTCTCATTGTTGTACAAAAATGTGCCAAAGAGGCAGGAGTACAGGTGTTCGACGATGGTGAGAAGTAAATACTCGTTGAATTCAAATTCATAAGGGAACTGATGCGTCACTTGGTAGACAGCGTCAACCCACTGTAGGAAAATGGGGCTTCTGTCTGCATCAGAATGTCGATCATCTCCGTGTCCAACACGCTAAACATGAGAGATTAAAACAATTCTTCACTTTCACTTTTAAAATAATAAAATAATAATTTATTATTTAAAACGGCAATTCACAATTTAACTTACGTGTTGAAACTTATGCCCAAAGCTGAGCCATTCCTTTTCAATGAGGACTTGGAAGCCTTTGACTGTTCGGTAATATGGGTCTAGCAGGAGCATGGCTAACGATGTTAACTGGAATAACAAAAAGTGTAATTTGTTTTAATTGAAACTATTAAATTTAAAAAAAATAATTTAAAATGATAAAATACCTGAGCTGTGCGATCCCATCCATCCGAGCAATGAACAAGAACGGATGTTTTGTTCGTTTCAATTTTATCTACAATCCGAATGGCTCCGGAAAGGATGCACTTGAGATGCTCCAACCATCGAGTGGATTCAACTGCTGAGAGCCATTTGCTGTTTTCAAGTCCAGGGTAGCATTCGTCTGAAATAATTAAATTGCAAATTGTCCTTAATTATTAGACATTAGGAATTAAAATGAAACTATTACTTATTAAAATGGATGAAATAAGAGAGTTAAAACCTTTGAGTTTTCTAAGAGATTCCCTCATAACGTGAATATTATGGATATCAAGAAAAATGAGTTCGATATTTGGATAGGCATCTTCAGGTTCATAACCTCCACCTTTGGCCTTATTGGCTACTGCATTAGCACTAAAATAGATTTATTAGTTAAATTATGAGATGCAAATATGTATTAAATTATAGTTATTTAATGTAATTAAATGTTTAAATGAATTCGAGGTTAATGGGATATTTAATGAAAAATGCTTTACTTGGGTCTGGCATCCATGACGTATAATTTATGTGCTTGGGCATTCGCATCAAGGATATAATTTAGGTATTTCTCGTCATCTCGACTTCTCCTTGAGGCGACTCCAACGAGAGGTTGGGCCGAGCGAGTAATGCTGGCATGGCTGTAGGGATGGAGCCAAGAAAGAATCGGAAGACGATTCCTTGATCGGAAATTGCAAACTGCCCGAACATCCACGTCCTCAGCGACAGTTGGAATTGCCCAAACAGACGGGTAGGAATCACAAAGGGCATATTGCTCGTTCATTCGAGTGATCTTCCAAGATTCATTCGGAACTCCCTAAATAATTAATAAATTGAATATGATTAAAGGTAAACTAAAGTTATTATTAAAACACACTAGAAAAATCGACATAAGCTCATGAAAATTAAGAAAGATTGAGTAAATAAATGGCGGTTGCTTACATTTAATATTTATTTAATAGTTTTTAGTTTATTTAATTAAATTACCATTCTTGTGAGCTCACGAATTGGTTCATAGACAGTCCATCCGTCTTCAGGGAATCTCTCTGTATAGTGGAAAGCGAAAGGAAGAACTTTCTTGGTAATAGGGAACGCAACTTGGAGAAGATCTTCAAAAAATTCTCGCCTTGAATGCTTTTCTGGGTTATTGGCGAATTTAAACTTTCGGACATCTTTGCAGAAGATTTCAATTCCGTACGAATTCTCTCCACGGCTCGAAACTCCTCCAACTTTCTCAACCCGATTCAGCTGTTTAAAATTTATTAGTATTATTTAAATAAAACAATTTTTACTTCATGCATTCAGATTTAATTAGCAAGTTCACCTGGTTTAAATCAAAGTGTTATTTTAACCAAAGCTTACATTCCCGAGCGTAATTTCAAACGAGTTTAATTGTTCTTTTTTGGGAACCGTCGCAGAAAAATACAATTTGTAACTTGTCAAATAAAGATTTCCTTTAATTGGCTGAGTGTAAGGGCAAAGGTAGGTGACTTCTTTGCACGTCCGCAAGAGTTTTTCTCCAAAGAGAAGTGGAACTTCATCAGTCTTTGATAAAGAGAAATAAAAAGTTGATTTAGCCATAATATCCAAGAACAATCATTTAAATTATGTCTAAATTTAATCTACAACTATTGATGGCGAAACGTTACTTAAATTGATAAATAATTTAATTAATTATACTACATCGGTTGGTAGACTTTCAGGATGGTATCGCTCGTGGAAGCCAAATTGTTGTTCTTGTGGTTCATTGGAAGAAAAATTCGTGTAATTTCCTTGTCCATCCTTAAAAAAGAAAATTATAAATTATATATGTAAACTCTAATTTAAACACGACGAATTCCCTTCATTATATTATCATATGGTTTTGTTTATCAAAATATAATTTTTACCTTCGAGAAATTTTTAGGGTCGTTTAGGTCAGAGTTATCACCCAATTTTCCAATTGGAAGCATTATCGTCACTCGTTAGCCACAAAAGAATCAATTTAAACCATTTAAATAATTAATTCACACAATTTAACAATTTCAAAGCTTTCCTTGCAGTATAATAATTTCATTCAATCGCAATGAGTTTACAGTGTGTATTTCCTACTTATATAATACAAACTTAAATAGTTAGGAATGTGTCAACAAACTGTAAACACAGTAAACAAGATATTAGAGTTGATTACAATTTACAATTAATTTCCTCTATCTATTAAATAAAGTGTATTTCCTCTAAATAAACTCCTCACTAAATCAAATAGGATTTGAAATTCCTCTTTTTGTCTCTTCTCATTTAAACTCGCAGTTCCTCAGTTCCTCTAAGGCCAAACTGCAACAAAGAACCGAGTAGAAGAGAAATGCCGTTTCTTTTGCATCATCATTTCATAATCATTCGTCATCATCATCCATCATTCCATAATAGTCCATTGGATTCATTTTATACAAAACTAAATGTAAGTAATATTATTATAAAATGTTTTTCAATTGGAATAAAGATTCAAATTCAATGCTTCTTTCGTCTATCTATCTACAGAATTTAATGTCATCCTACAATGATAATTATTTGAAAGCAAACTTGAAGTTAAAATATGATTTCTTTCAACCTTGAATGGAATATTCAAACACCATTCAGCATACATTTTATATTCTTCATTCAAAATGTAAATCCCAAATGCGTTTGATTCCATTCAATTTCTAATTTTAAAGCTCAGCTCACTTAGAGGTTAAATAAGGCAGAACAAACGTGGAATCACCTCTTTCGCGTTTCACTCTGCACTGTTCGGCGTTCGAGCTCCGCAAAGACGTCATCTGGTTTACAATCAATCAGGGGTCAGGCGGTTTAGAGCTCTTCAGTTACTCTACAGTTCTTTTTTTAATTATTATTCTAAGCTAATTTATAATCAAAGCCTCTGAATTTAATCATAATGGCGACCAACGGAGAAACCGAGCTTGCCAAGATAATTAAGAAATTGGGGATTGAAGCTGAAAAAGTTGAGCTATCTGAGTCTTTGAAGAGTACGAACTCGGTTACGGAAATCTCGGAATCCGAACCTGATCGTAGTGATGAGGCTCCTGCTCAAGTTCAACCTCAAGAACCGTCCAAGCCGTTGGTGGTCGACAAAGCTGTTAAGATTGAGGGACTTCGTCATAAAAGGGACACTGGCCTCAACAAACCTAATACAATTGGAGGTAAGTGCGGTTAAGATACTAAATTATTATTTGGATTTAAAATATTATTGATTCGTTCATCCAATTACTACAGGAGTATTGAATGACATTCATGATATAAAGATAAAATTTTATAATTTTGACTTAATGTACAGGTCGCGTGATGCCACTGACGGCCAAGGGGAGCGGAAAGAAAAATGCTTTTATTTTATTCTGCGACTCTAGACGTGAGGCTTTGCTCGCTGAAGGACACACTTTTCCAAATGGATATGCTTCGATGGCTGCTGTTTTAGATCAAGAATGGAAAGTAAGTAGCGTTAAACTACTAATTACTCATTTATGTTATGGAATTTCAATGGAAAACAAGAGCTTTAACCATCAAAACGCTTTTTTATTTGTAGTGTAATATATCGAAATTAGTACATCATCGTAGTAGCAGATGAACAACTTTCGCTATCACTAAAATATTTACCTTAAACTAATAAATATCTAACACTTGATTAAATTAAACTCGACATTGGTTGTATATACAATTTGGCTTTTGTAGTTAATACTTTTGCTATAATAATGTTTATAGTTATTAGGCTCTGTTGAATAAGTTTAGTATTTCTGCGATGCGTTTCCAATTATCATAATTTGTAATTTTTCTTATTTCCATCTTCAATGTAGGATCTTCCTGAAGACGAAAAACAAGAGTTCAAGGACCGTGCTCAAAAATGGAAAGAACGGCATCTTGGAACAACTGCTAAACTCGTTCAATTTTGTGATAGAGAAGATCCTCCTGTTCACCGGCCGTCATTCCGTCCTGGCTTACCATAAGAAACATCTTTATTCTACAAACTACTTTTTTTTACTTTTTAACTCTATTCTTTTATATTCTTTAAACCATCGATTTCTATTTACTCTTTTGAATAAATTATATAAATTGTTCCTATAATCCAATACTTTGTTCAAATCATTACATTTTTAATTACAAACGGAAATATTTTAATTAACATTTATGTACATTTTGATTGCACACACATATGAAGATAGTAAGAGTTAGACGATCAAGATTCGTGGTTAGTATCAAAAAGGGGGAGATCAATTTTATTGTTTTTAACAGGGTTGTCCATATTTATTTGTTAGATCCAAGGGCCCATTTCTTTCTCGAGGATCGCCACGGCGTCTTGACGTTCCATGAGCCTCAAGGCATTGAGGAGATCAGTGATGGCTTCAGGTTTACGATTCTTCACATCCCATAGATCAAGTATGTGCTCCGTTGGACTCGACTTCATACTCAGAAAATTGATGTATCTAAATTCAAAAAATTATCCTTTCAATTTCATATGGATTAGCAAATATGACATATATTAGCAATTAAAAATGAAAAAACGGTGGAAGGAAACCATATGATAAAATACATATTTATTTTATTTAAAAATTGTTTGAAGTAATAATTAGTTTAGTTATACTTGTCATATCTAACTAAACTACATTAATATTAATACGTAATTATATCGCATTACTATCTACAATATGACTATCCGATAATAATTTTACCTGTCAACGCCTAATTTTTGGGCTAAAAGCCTCCAATCTTTTCCTGAGATGTGCGGTTGGTCGAGGCAATTGCAAAGTTTCTTTTTGAGAGTTTGAGGGATTCGAAAAAGGGGCGAGCCAGGTTCTAAAGTGACCATTGAACTGCACCCACTGCTAGTCACTGTGGTTGTCGCTCTTGGAATCCCAGTTCCTCCTTCAGCACCATTCACTATTGTCTGATTTCCTCGAGTCTTCTACAAATAAGAGCAAAAATTCATAACATTCATTTTAACTTTTATTCATCATTATTTTATTTTTATTCAATGATAATCATTTTTTTATTGGGAAATTCTAAAATAAATGCTTGGAATAAGTAAGAACAATTAGTTTTAAAAAAAGGAATGAAATATACTTAATATGATAATAAAATAAGTCATACAAGGGATCCAAGTTCCGTCCGTATTCGGAATGTCTGTCGTTGCAGATGAACTCCATGTTGGTAGGCGAGAAGGCGGAAGCAAATGGCCGAAGTTCGTCGCTCCGTCTTCTCCAATGTGAAAGAACAATGAAGATCTGACACTCGAGAGCCCCAAACATCTCCAAATCTCAGCTCCTGTGTGGTAAAAGACACATTTTTAAAAACATCACTCATAATCCCGAGCTAATGTGGGGGAAGTGAATTAGCCATCACTCTTCTTCCTTTGATCCCATTCTCAACCAATCCGCGAAGATGAAAAGAGCCAAAGATGTCCAAAACCATAAATCTAGAGGAAATGCACGCGGAATGATTTATGTCGCTGATACGAATAGAGCATAATGGGATTCACCCATTCATTTTTTAAACATCCTCATATCGATACATGTCACATACTCCAACAAGAATAAATCCTCACAAACTTTCCCATATTGCGGACATTTTTTAAATTCTGCATTGAAAATGGCAATTTTAATATATAAAACTTGTCAAATCGTCGCAAAAACTTTCTGCACAAATAAAACATTAATATGGCAATGTATCCTCAAGGTATAAAATTTGCAACGTGAATTTTGTTCAATTTGTCTCAAGTTCTTGGAAAGTTGGTCAAACAAGGGAAAACTACTTTAGCATGCAAATTCCTTTAACTTCTTTTGCCACAAAGCTTAAAGAGTTAGAGAAAACAAGAATGGAAAGTTAAGAGAAAGTTTTACCTGATAACTTCCTTGAGATTTGCATCTCCAACCAGAGCCAACATCTTCGAGAGAAATACAAAGATTTTCTCCCCCGTCTTGAAATAAGAGGCTTCGGGGTTTGTCGAGCATTCGCCCACCAACGCGCTTCTCATGGGACGAGACTTTCTGTAAAGTCAAAGCACAAACAATAACATTCCTGGCTCTCAATTCTAAATAATTCGGCTACTTAAATGGAAAACCTGACAATAATAATAGGAAACTTTAAGATAAAGTGAATCTTTTCAAATGAAAATATTGGTTCAATGAAAGAAATTTCAATACGCACTTCGAGAGCGGCAATAGTGTCATCTAAGACGTAAACGCGGATGTTGTACTCAGTGGATGCCGACGGGGGAAGTTGGGCCGGGGCGAAGACGGCGAGTCGGAGAGTTTTCACTGGCCGTCTTCCACCGTCTGATTCCCCAATAAGGGCAAATTTATCAAGACGGTCACAAACAAGGAATACTTGATTTGCATCTAACTGGATGAACACGGGGGTTTGAATTGTTTCTTCTCCAACAGTGGCGAGTTTCTGAAGTTTAAAAATCATTGTAAATCATAATTATTTAATCACGTAATAATCATTTATGTTTTTACTAAAAAAAGTCTTTTATTAACGATAGAATTTTTTATTGATTGTGAATTATTTAATAAATCAATCAGCAGTGTGGAAATCAAATCGAACTTCTTTATAAATAAAATTGATATTCTATATTTAAAACGCTTGGTAAATTACTTTTCGGCGTTACAATATTTTGATATATTGTTTTCTTTTGAACATGAGATCGTGATTTGTGATAATCTTACCTTCCAACAATTAGGATTGTTATCAGAAGAAGAACTGTTTGTAGTTGAAGTTCCACATGACTCGTAGTGGTAAAGCGAGATTTTCCATCCGCCGAATTTTAAAGCTGCACAATGTTGGAAACTCAGAATCGCTGGTTTTTTCAAGTGGAGACTCCGTGGGCCGCTTGAAATCACTGGACTTAAAAGTGTTTGACCCTCTAAAAATAATCATTTAAACCCAATGTAAAAGACCAGATAAGTCAAAAACTATTTAAGTGAAGGAAACTAAAAATTTACCACTGAGGACGGGACGGTCTTTTTCATCGGTGAGGAGAGCACAGTAAAGTTCTTCGCTTTTACTCAAAGCTCCTTCCGGGATTGTTAAATTAATCGCATAGTCCTTCAACGTCACTCGACATCCCGTTGAATTTGCTCCAGCCCAAGCGACGCATTCGGGGTCAAGGCCGTCAAGCAGAAGACTCGCTGAAGTGATCGAATCCCGACAAACGTTCCCAACGCCATTGTATCCTTGAAGAAGAGCCACGCGCTCAGGACAATCCGTGTCGTAAAAGGAATTTGGTCTTGAAGCTCCAGCTGAGTTAATAAAAAAATATTTTATTATTTGATATTTTATTTTGTAAATAAATTAGATTTCAACTTTCAACGATGGGCAGTTGTTTTTTATAATAATAACTCCCTAATCAAGAGAGATAGAGTTGGATAAGAAGATCAATAGTTGAATAATGAAAGAACAGGGTTCTTGATTTGGTCGTAGAGAGACGAGCCATGGGAAAAGGACATGATATCCTGAATAATTGAAGCTTCGTCTTTTAATCAGGCTGTGAGAAAATGGACAATTTCCCCCATCTCGTCACTCCAATCCGTCCATTACGCTTCATCGGCTTCTTCCGTATCAAAAGGCCTCTCTTACAATGGCTCTCCTCACAATGTCCTCAATGAACAATCCACTTCATTGACATTCTAAACCCTTCCAGTATCGGAATGGGTTGAAGGCTCTCTCATCAAACAGTTAACAGACTCCTCACAACCACACGTTAACAATATAACTCAACTTCACGTGCACTATTACATACTCAATAGACTAACTATCAAATATTCTCTCAATATATTCTCTAGCTTTATATGACATTGACATTATAGAGGTATTTAGTAACCGAACATAAAGGATTAAATACAACATGACTCGCAATACTAAAGAATGATAGGAAAAGCAACAAGACTCGAATTTCTCTCAACATGAAAGTCAACTCAAGAATGTCATTTGACCAACATGCGAGTTTTTGGACATTGTTAAATACAAATGTAACAATACGAAATTACGTCAACGCTAGTATGATAAATACAAAAGCACGTACTAATGCTCCCTATAAAATATAAAGGATTGCTAATATCGTCTCTATATTATTATTTCAATTGACATTTTGAGATAAATCATTAAAGGAATTTTTGAACTTCCATGCTAATTTCAATTAGCCCACTTGGACTTGAAGATCTCTCGATGAGAATTTAAAAAATTCCCTCGTTTGATATCCATCTCTCAAGTGCTTCTAAAAGAATTTCCCTCTTCTTTATGACCAATTGACATGCGAGAGGTGTGGAAGAAGTGAAAGATTTCCTCCCCATTCACAGTAACCCTCACGTTCGATGAAAAGACCAACGTTCAAGTTTTGAATGAATGAACCAAGTCTTGTTTTTTCTCCAGTTTCAAATCCTAATAAGGAACTGAAAGTAAAAAAACTGGACTTTTTCTTATCATCTTCCATATTTTAAATCTCTTCTGACATTAACGCTTTTATAATACGCCTCACCTACACGTTTCTAAGATGGATTGTATAACCTAACAAAAAATTAATTGCACATCTCAATTTACCTTACAAATCATTAATTGAGCGATTCTAATATTTTTAAACATTTAAAAATTAACTAATTTAAATTGCAAGGTTGTATTTAATACTTACATGAACTGAAGGAGCTTGAAGCCGAATCGGGCGAGACAGAGCGAGGGAGTCTTTCAAGCGACGTGTCAACCGTTTTATTCTCGTAATTTTGAAGTTGTGGGATTCGCTGGGCCGAAAGGACCGTTTCAGCCTCGCCATGCTGATCATACAATTTGTTTTGAATAAGATTTTTCTTTTTCCCTGCCCCGGTGCTCACGCTCACGGCATTGGCTTGAAGATGAAGATGCGGAACGTCGTAATGATGTTCACTGTTGTCTGTAGAATCAATTTAAATATTGCTTTAGTTTTTGAGAAAATTCGGATATTGATTAGGGGAAAGGAAAGTGTTTGACGTGACATACCAGGGGTGAGCGGAACGTTGTCTTTTCCAGGGTAAGTGTATTCGTAGCAGAGCGGGAGTCCGCCGCCACTTCCAGATCCAGATGTATTCACTGTCAAGTCGGGTTGGATTCCGAGTTTCTTTGCCGGGTCTGGGAAGTATCCAGGTGGGTAATCTGTTGTATGAATTATACAAGACTCAATCTCAATTCTCCTTTAACTCCCTTTCTTTGTATCCCCAGTAAATCTCTTTTTACAGAATGGTGATCGAGATGAGATGGATTTATCCTTTATACAAAGTAAACGAACAGCAATGCATACATGCTTAGACTTTTATACTTTTATGACTTTATTTTTTGAATAAAGTGATTGTACATTATTAGTATTACATATATAATGTATTAGATTAGAATTATATAATATTAACTATAATTCTCATTGCATTTTAATAGTTTTTTTTAATTAAATTTATTTAACAAGACGGTTTATATAATTTATTTGTTTATTTTTTAAATATATGATTTATTTGAAAAATTTCAAGTAAAGTTTTTTCATATCTTTTCATTCTATCCAATTCCCATTACTTCTCATTTGAAAAATGCTTCATCTCTTTCCAGATTTTCCCATCTTCTCTCCGAATCTCTTATTTATCTTCCCCAAAATGCCTTCTACGGGCATCCTTATGAAAATAAAATCCAAATACACTAGTAGTTTTTGATTCCCAATTCCTCTCTTTCATCATCTCTATATTTTCACATTAGGTCGAGGAAAGATGAACAAATCCCCTTATCGGACTTCCTTCAAAAAGGAAGGAAGCGAAGAGTTTTAATGGGAAACAAAACTAGGGAAAATTGTAAAAAGAAAAGTTACATCACGAGTCTTTGGAAAAGGGTAGAAATAAATGGGAAAACTAATCTCCTCTTATTTTATTAACAAAAAGAGGATTCCTTATGAAAGAATTTATGTGTGTATGAAATGAGAGTAATTTCCTCTTTTATATTTCATCAAAAAGAACGAAGAAGAATAAAAGCGAAGATACATACACTTCATAAGTATTTTTCTACCACAAAACCGCTCCGAAAAATATTTTGTTGTTGTACAAACTTTTTCTTATGTAAAAAAGTCTCTTCAACTTTCTCCCTCAAAGTCCACTTTTATATTAAAATATCGATTTTCTTTGACGAATCTCATGAAACAAAAAAAACTTTAACATTACAGAACAATATAAAAACTCTTTTATGATCATTTATACACATCCATATTTATTTATTATTTCAAGAAGTATGACGGATGAGACCGATACTTGTATATATACGCTCTTCATCTTATTGACTTTATATCATCCAGATTTTTATAAAAAAAATGTATGATTCAAAAACAACAAACGTTTTTCTACATGAAAAATTTTTAAAATCTTCTTAAATTGTTGTGTCTAAATACTAAATAGCTATACATAATCCATATTTAAAAATAAAAGCATGAGGAATTTTCCGTTGTTAGTAGTGAAACCAATGAATTATTCTCTATGCAATGTTCAAAGTGCGTATTCTTATGTGAAGGAAGTTTCACGCAATAAAAGAGATTCCTTAACCAATTCCCATGAAATTGTTTGCAAGAAACGCGTCATTCGTCTTGATAATAGTCGTAGGACATTGAGAGACGAGTCTCAATCAAATGCTCCTATGCGTGAGGGGAAGTTAATAAAGATAGTTTAAGGTAGTTTGAGATAAGTGGATCGATTGCTCCTCATTTGTGAAGGAGGGGAAATTCATTGGCCGGGCATTTCCAATAAATCCACTCACTCCCCCCATTTCCCCAATCCAACACGAGTGAGAGATCAAAATAGAAGAAGCGACATTCTTTCCCTCCCTTCAACTCCCCATTAAATTCCTTCGCCTCTTCCCTATTCAATGAGATACTCCTACTCGAACATTTGTTCAAGAAAGATCCCTATTCCGACAATAATCATGCATCACTCCGCATGGATAGATCCTTCCCTGAAATTCGGGTGTTTCTTGTGAGGGCGGTAAGGACTTTGAAAAAGATCCAAACTTTTGAACTCGACCTTTCACTCCCAAAAACACAAATTCTCAAAACGAACAACCCCAGTTCTGCTTTTTTGCAATACTTTCAACTAACATCTTCATGCTCATGGAGCAATAAGTATCAATGCAATTCAATGTCGATATTTTATTAAATGCCTATTTAAACCGATCGTCTATTAAATACGAATAAATGATAGTCCATTACTCGAAAATGATAAATATTGATTATAAATAGCAATTTTAAAATAAATGCTTAAATGGGATTATTAAATAGTAATACTACTGCGAAGACGAGCAACTAAATATATAAATTGATTAAATTATTTAAATTAAAAAATCTCGACACATTTCTAATGGCATAATGCAATATTTAATTTAATTTCTAATTGTTGGCATTTTATTGCTCATTTCCGACTTCCTAGCTAAGATATTTAAGACAAAATAACGAAACGGACATACTTTAGTAATAAAATGTATGATTCATGATGGTTCTGGCCACCAGTTTGCCAATCGTGAAGATGTATATTCATGTTTTATTATCATGTGGGTCTGGTGCGGGTTCAAAGGACGAGCTTCCCCGTGAATTGGGGCTGGAAATGTCTGTGAAAGAGTATATGAAAGTGGAGAGATAAAATCTCTCGTATAATTTAACTAGCACGGCGACCCGCTCGCGTGACGAACACCCCGAGAAAGAGATAGAAAATTAAACGATGAGTATTAAACAACTGAGGAATTCCGCTTTTCCCGTCACTCAACGACCCTTCTATTACATCACTTAACTTATTCATAAACCATCTTCTTCCTTCAAACGGCTCTGTCAAACTATGCACATCTTGAATTCCTTTCCAAGCCATTCCAAAACATTTCTTATTCCTTGCAAATATCTCTTCAACGAATGTACTTAAACAGAATTTTAAAAATGTGACTGTATTTTATATATTCCATCTATTCCAACATTGCATACTTACAGTTAGTTAAAATGCTTAAGTGTATCTTTTCGTGAAAGCATCAGTATATCCAACAAAGTACAAAATGCTCTGACTGAGGTGACATTATGTTTAAAATAAGATATAGCTTTTTGATAGTTTGCATACAAATTATAGTCTATATCATCGTTAGTACAGTACATAACTGTAAAAGGCATCTGGTATAAAGGATGAAATTTCTTAATTGAGTTAAAGACGAGTAAACAGTTTAAAGGGAAAATTCACTTGCGTAATGAGAGAAATGGAGGGAAAGTGATGTGCAAGTCATTAAGGCCTCTTCACAGGAGGTTGTTCCTCCACTACTCACTACTTTCGAGATTCTCGCAACACAAACAGTGGAAATGATAGAGGAGAGAATTCCTTCAACTTCTGCGGTGGTGGGTCTTGACGAGGAGATGGGAGAGCCATTAATGAGGAGAAATAAGTGGAGGAATTGCGGGAGGAGGAGTTTTAATTCAAGTGTCTGAGGGGGTGAGACAGGAGAGAAGGAGAAGAGCAATTCGTCTCTGCTCCAGCCAGATGCATCTAATTGGAGATAAAGTCATTAAGTCATTGGACTGAGATCTAACAAACATAAATTATATCCAAACACAACTACACCCCTCGAAACATCACTCGAGGAAAATATGGAATACCCGCACTCCGGCAGTTGACAGAAATCAATATTAATTTTATACATGTGAGCTATTTACTAACCAATTAACGAAAAACAGTTAAATCTCAAAATTGTAATGCTGATACAATGTGATATCAATTGTTGAATATTTATTTTTAAATAGTATTAAAAAGTCAAAAAAATTATTTTATAACTTTTAAAAAACAAAATATTTCAAATTTTAAACACAGCTTTGGATGTTTTGCTACATATTTTTCCATTCAACTGAACAAATAATAACGTGAGCCGAATTGCATTTCCATTCATTAGAAAAAGACTTGGAAAAAAGTCGCTTTTCATTTGAAATAAATAAGTAAGCGAGGGTTGGAAGTTTTTATCCTGGATGGATGGGCGGCTCATGAATCCCCTTATTGGAATTTTGGGCGAAGGAAATAATAGTTTTTAGGCTGAATCGACTTTCACCCTTCGTCTTGGGTTCGCCAAGATTGAATTGATGTAATTTGTTTCTGAGAGAGAAACAGATTAATTTCGGTTCTTGATTCATTCCCCCTTCCGCTTCCGCACTTGTGTTTCTTCCCCAATTCCAAAACCTTCCACTTCCTTCACTTTCACATACACCCACATTCCGAACACTCGCACCCGAACTCCTCCAAAAACCCGACTTCTTTACTTATTACATCTTAAATACTAAACACATACTCAGACTATACAGGACGTGAATTGTCGCAAAACACATTCCAAATAGACAAACACCCTTTTATTCTAATATATTAGTGTATAACTTTCTTCATTTCATACTTTTATATCTTATATTAAGAAACATAAACTTTTATATTTTGTATTAATGTATATTATCAATCACATTGTCTCTCATTTGTCCTTTTTTCCTAGACATGAACATCCAACTTTTTTTTATGATTTTCGTCAACGTCAAACTTCAAAGAAACATTCATATCATGGAAATTCCGCCAATATGAAAAAGACTTTAAGACGAATAAATAAGGACAAGAATTAATTAAAGCTTCATATGTATATCACAAACCGTTCATATTCTTCATATTGTGTTTATGTGTTTTGATAAATATGCTTTTCGCATTTTGGCATTTAATTAAATAAACGAACCAAAATTAGAAAATGAGTCAAAAGAGTTTAAACGTGTGTGCGTGTTGAGTAGGGAAAAAAACCGTGAGTAAACAAGGTCTAACGAAGCTTCCTTAATTAGAAACACGTTCGGATTCTCTCATGGTAATTTTGAGGAGTAAATGGCCTCTAAGCACAAGTGAAACCTTCACCAAAAAACCTTCGATGGAAAGTTTAAAGTTTTCCAGAGACGAACTTTTGTTCTTTTTCTTCCTTAACAACCATCGTTGTTCCTTCCGCTCGTCCTCATCTCTCCTCCGTCCTGTTTTACTCGTAAATTATACGATAAGAGATTTCTCCTCCGCTTTCCAGGAAAATCCGCTCTAGAACTATGCACGCTGCCCTGTTGCTATTATATTACAAACTAGGGATACTTTTAGTACTTTAGATACAAGCCTGATAACGGATAATCTCTCGTGTACTCGGAGTAAAAAAACCTGGAAAGATCCGAATTTCTTATTACGTATTCCCTTAAGGATTCCCCAAACTATCGGGAGATGTTCTATTGTGATTTATTGGGGTGGGCCGATATGGTACCCTAATATTGCTCATATAACTCTCTCCCTCTTGCACCCATCCATTACTTAAAAAGGAAACATTTAGGTGGCTATTTTTTCCCTCTGACCCACCCTTCGACTTCAGGCTCCTCACCATCATCAACCAGGAACTCCGTACGCGTCTCATCTATACCTACGCATCTCTCTTTATGCATTCCAACGTTCCTCAACATCCTTTTCATAACATCTTTTACATAATGCTCGATCCTTCCTCATCTTCGCACTCACTTCCACAGACTTAGAGCATTTATCTTCAATGTTATTTACATCCATATACTTTTCCTATCAGACTCAACCCCTCTTTTCCTCTCGATTCCGCAAAGTAACCATTTTTCACGAATCGAACATGGTAGAATAGCCAACCTGACATTAACAGATCCCCTTTGAACAAAATATCTATGAATTAAGCAAGTTCAAGTTTAACTGTTTCATATCATTACCTCGTTGTTCGACTCTACAAACTAGTTAAAACACTTTAAAATTAGAATATTATCATATTAATTATTAAAATTGAACAGCTTATTTGCATGTATTCAATGAAAAAATTAGTTTTAGAAAAAACAAAAATTAATCATTATGTAGGAAATTATTAAGAAAATAGGAACAGAACATTGTAATAAAAAGTTTCGTTAAAAACAAAAGCAAAACTAAGAGAATTTCTAGTGAAATTAGATAAGTTTATAATTTCCGTGAGGGGAAATAGACAAATAATTTGTCCAACATGGAGAAACATCTCAATTACATTCATTAAAAATGTCTTTTACCATTTGCCAAATTTCTTTTAGCATTCAAAGAATCTTTCACAGATAGAAGCACAGATAATGTGAAGGGGTCTGGAAGCGAAACATGAAAGTATTAAATAACAAAAGAGAAATGTTGAGTTTGGAATCTTCGCCCACGCGAAGAAGATGAGAGCGGATGGATACATTACTCTATTTTGACTTATGAGAGGAAATCCCACATGGAGAAGTGTAAGGAATACTCAAACAACCGCCTGTACAAATGATATCATTACTTTCGAGTGGCAAATGTGTAAACATCGTGAATCAAAATCTCGCTCCCGAACTTTCATCATCTCATATTTCATCCTTAAGTTGTTCCTTCTTCTCAATATTTCAATCTGTCAAGTTTCCCTTTTAATGAACGAATCCATGTCGTCTCATTATCTTATATAGCAAATCAATTGTTCGAATATTCATAATAATGACTTCTGAATAGTATGAGTTCATTTAATTTTTTCATCCTTAAGGACTTCAACTCTCTTCTCCGTCGCATTTTATGAATGAAAAGAATCAATCAATAGTTTGCATCTGTGAACGTTGATTGACTTTTCGATTAAGTTCATACAGATTACGATCATCCATCTCATCTCACAGATCACATTGAATTAAGATACTTACATTTGAGAGATTCTGACTTGACACAATATGTGTATCGATAAAGTTATATAAATATTTTATCGTGCACGGTATTATACACGTGCTTTATGTATTTATAAGTAGACGGATTTTCTGAATAATTAATAATAAGGATATTTGATTTACCGCTTGGAGCCACGTCGTACATGACATGGTCACGGCCCTTCCGCCGCATGAGACGAACCACGAAGAAGGCAACAATGGTGAAGACGATGATGGCCACACCCAGCCCGATATAAAGGGCGATGTCTGTCTCCACGACGGCTCTCGCAGCTGCAAGGAAAAAAGCTTTAATTAATCTTTCACTCTCCACACTTCCAACGGTCGTAATTAATCTCTCCTGTAATTAAGCATTGATTAAACAGAGGCCCGAGAACCAGATGCTCATTTATGCACATACAATAATAATGTATCCTGATATGCGCTCCTTTTCAAGCCACCGCTCTTTTACATCATAAATTGTTCACTTATTATTTATTAATAATGATTATGTGTGCTACTAGTCATTTGCACTATGATTTCACTTTAACTCACTTCTTCTCACCGAAATGAATAATGAATCTAATGAAAATGCATATCCAATGCAATGCTTTTTATACAACTCTGATCTTCATTGGTGTCTTCTGTTTGAAAAGAGTTGGTTTTTATTACTCACAGAATTCAAGACCAAGTTGGAGTGTATTAGATTATTTATGAAGGAGCTGCGTAGGAAGCTCAAGAAATTGGTTTCGCATCTCGACATCTCCAATTCCCCATGATGTTATTCTTACAGTTTATGAACTCTTATACAACTCCCAAATAGAGTCATGTTCTTACCATATAATGCACGTACATGAAGACAACTTACAAGAACAACTACGCAAGAAAAAGAACGCATGGTATAAAAATGCTTCGTTATATTACTCTTAAAACGTATTGTATAGCTTTTCTAAGGAATTGCACTCAAGGAAGTTCATACCCAAGAAATGTATGAACAAAGTTTATAAATCAGGTGGATGACCCCTACAGTCTTCTGGTCTTACATAAACCAGCAACTCCAGCGGATTCGCCTTTTCTCTAATAAATAATCGGATCTGAAGGAAATAAATGTACAGCTCTTGGACTTCTTGTTCTTCGAGGGCGGAGCGGAAGAAATAAATGTAATTCTCTCCAAGCCCAAGTTGTGTGTTCATATGTAAGGGAGTGATTTGGATGCGAGAGGCGTCGCGTGAGGATCCCTCCTGCTTTCTCCAAACACCCGCCGGATTCCCCAATTCACCGATTAATTCTTAATTCCTCCTCTTTACGCTCAGAGGGCCTTAACGAGGACGAAACTTCCGTTCTGCGTTCAAACCCACATGACTCAAATGTCCTCGTCATTCCGAGCCTCACAGTTGGACACATTTTCCCATTCACTAACGATGAAAGTTCTCAAAGTTTGGATTATAATATCCATGTGTAATTGAAGTTTACACCGCCAAGTTGGACTCGTCGGAGCGTAATAGTTAGATAAGAGCATTCTAATGTCCATTTCTTACTTTACGCTGAATAACTCCCAATTAGCTTCATATGCTTCTCTTAATTCTCGTTCAAACTTGACAATTACGTAAATAGTAGGATTTTTCTATAATTCTCATTTGTCATTTAGTAATAAATTTCTCTCTGTTTAATTTAATTTAAGGTTTTATTGAACGGGATAAGCCGAACATTATTTCAATGCTGTTTTCTCCAAATCGCAACTTGCAAGTGTATTCAATTTCTTTAGTAATAGGCCGCAAATTGGACAAATTGAACGGCCGTTGAAGTAAGAAATTGGCTATTTAAATTAAATGGCTCCGTTATGTTCGTATCTCTCCTATATGGTACATTCTTGTGTATTGTACACGAGTGCCGTAATGTGATTCTGGATTTAATAAAACCATCCGTGTGAATTGAGATCTCCTTTCCCCATTTCCTCTCTTTCTCTAATCCATTCATTCCGTCATCCACCTTGACAATGGGAGCGATCTCGGAGATGCAATGGAGCATACTAAGCTGATTCCTTCGGCCCATCTTTCCGCTCCTCCTTCCACTCAACTGCTCTTCGACTCATCTGACTCATCCCCCTTCAATTTTTCCTCTTCTCCACATCAAGATTGACAGTTCATGTATACCAGAGCCCAGACTCCCCCTCTCTCAACCTTTAAAGTTGAAAGTCAGTCATTTTATGCACAGCCAAACGACCCACTTGGTTTTTATATCACATTGCTCTCTCCAACATAGTAGAAGAACTTCGCCCTCTTTCAAATTACACATCTTTATGAGGATGTTGTAAGATGATAAAATCCTTTTTCATGCAAAATGCATTTAAGTTGAGATTACACGAGAATCTCCTTAAAGAACCTTTATGAGTCTATAATCAAATTTCCTTACATTTGAATTATATTCCCATGTAATAATCCGAATTCCCTCAACTTTGGTATTTATTACGCGTAATAGAGCCTATAGTCTTTATGCCTTTGCCATGCAATTACATCTTATATATTAATTCTCATATTATTTGATATCTAAACTGCTATACATTATGTATGAAAACTTGAGAAGTGTATGATGATGATAATATACTGGTATGATCTTATGGTTAGTGTTAAAGAGGAAGATAGAGCCATTAAGCATTTGGCAATTGAAGGAAAGTTATAGCTAGAGATTCCTCAGTGTTTTGTTTATACGTGAAAGGGAGAGGGAGATAGGAGTTCAGAGGAGGGCGGATGAATTTCTTGATGATTCCCTTCATCCGAACCGTGAAAGGGATAATGACACTCTTCATCCACTGCTGACTCCCACCCCTTTTATTGTATCCTATATCTTCTTCCATGACCGCATCTTTATCACCATGCATTAACTTCACCCATCCATAATCCATTAACAGGGAGGTTTTTTCTACTTGCGAATCTAGAAGTCAGCCACGAGCCGCCCAAATCCATCTTCTCACTTTACTTCATTTTCAAACTTTACAAAATAATTTGAGAATTTTTACTTGGCTAATTTTTACTAATTTAGGTAGCATTCAAGTTTAGCTTGTTGAACGTTATTATTAAAGTTGTATTAAATAATATATAAATTATTAACATCATTAAACGAATATACTTTTTAGCTTATAAAAAGGAAATCTAAATAAGAAAATAAACATGCTCGAATATTTGTAAGTTAGTTATTTAGCAATCAATAATCCATAGAACCCGAACTTAACTGTTTTAATGAAATAAATATTTAATTTATTATACTTTATTTATTATACATTAAGTTCAACTATCAATAAAAGTTTTTTGTGATCAAAAGGCTGAAAGTCACATTTTTGTTCAAACTGTAGAGAATAATTAGTAAATAAAATCTTTCCTTTCGTCAAAGGGAGAATTGAGAGTAAGAATAAGTTATGTAAGTGAATGTTATTTTATCAGAATCGTCCCGTGAGGAAGTGCATAAGTGGGAGTGAAGGAAGGGGACGAAATGGACCGTAAACTCCTGATTCCGACAGTCGCTGTTACAAAGAATGGGCAAAGTTGTTCTCGGAGGAGTCGGAGAGACGCGGGACTCACCCTCATCATCATCATCATGGATGAGATGTGGGAGTCGGAGAATGAACATTTTATGATAATTTTTTATACTTTGCTTTGCCATTGAAAAACTGAGGTTCAACGAGGCTGAAAGAATCACTCAACTTCCTCCATGTCTTGTTTCGCTCTTTAATTATCTCTTTCATATTCATTTACTCCTTTTGATTGGAAATTTATTCAAAGACTCTTTTCAAATTCAAGTAATGATCATGTTTTGTAAAACAATGAGGCTTTTTCCTTTTTAAAATTACTCACATTTTGCACTTTAAATACTTGAAAACTTTCACAAAAACCATACAAAGAAATTCTCTCGTCTTGAATGAATTTCATGTAGATTAATATGACAATTAAATATGAAAAACGAGTTAAATGCTTTAAAAATTTAAAAGACACTATTGTGCTGTATGAAAAACACGTTTGAGTTCCTGTTTAGCCTAAATGAATCTAAACGATAATGTTAAATAAACATGGAGTATTTTACCACGAACTTTTAGTTTTAATACCCGCATACTTAATTAATTAAATGAGCCCTTTTAGTGAAGCCTAACCCGACCGTTATCAAATCCCCTAAAACGTCGACTTAATGAGGAACTGATGAGATTAAAGATAAGTTTTTATGAACTAGGAATGTTAATTATGAAATAATTTTCTCCAATTTCTAAACGTTTTATCTTACATAATTCCCACAAAACCTTAAGCCTTTTAAGCATTAAACCCTTTAGTGCCCCGAAAATGAACCACGAAATGGCATAAGTATCATAATATACTCTCATGTAAAGTAGTGCTTTCATTCAAGTATTAAATTCTTAGGTATATTGTAAATAGGAAATTCTCAATTTAAGCTCATATAAGAGAAATATTATGCATTTGTAATGAAGATGGTGAAATTGCTCAGCGTACCAGCAGACGAAGTGAATCGCGAGTTTAATAAAACCTAATCCATAATTTGTGGGAGCGGGCAAGGGAGAATTCCCTCAAATCCCACATCGGTTTCCGACGTCCTTCCCGCAACTTGAATTGTAAAACCATACATGACTTTTCTCTCTTATATTAATGAAACTAGGAACCGTCGAATTTGTTCGAGAAAGGGGGAAACGAAGAGCGCCAAGGGAAAATATTCCCTATATTCTATCTATCTTCTATATTGTATACCTAAACTCCCAATACATTACCCCATATGACAAAAGTTGTTAAAAGTGAGCAAATATATTCCCTTATACGGGCACAAGAAGACCCGGGTTATTAGCAAGTATAGGAATGCCGAATGAATGATTCGTTTCGGACTTTCCAAGGTTCAGAACTTCCTAGCCTTCGTAGTAGGAAGAAGAATAGGAGAGTCTAATAAGGCCATGAAGTTCCTTTATTCCATTTTCATAATCATTTCCTCTCCCCCTTTTCCTGATTGGGACGTAATTGGGCTCTTTCAATAAACGGGTAAGGGATAAGTTCCCTTGAGATTTCCACACCCGCCCCGAGACTTCATTCCCCATCCACTGTACTAATATGCCCATTTAATTTCACATCCCCCTTCTTAAATGACATTTTCCAATACAGTGTACAATGGACTAACTATTTGCCACGATGTACATATCAGAGTAGTACAATATAAAAGTCATACAAAGTTTACTATCTTACATACTTCGAAATGCAAAGATTTAAAAAATATATACCTGTTATCTGCTTCCTATGAATGCCACACTAATTTTCTCATTTTATGTACAAAAGAGCAAGTCAAGTTCATGAATAAATGGAGTGTCACAAGATGGACGAGGCGTTTTAAAGATTATAAAAAATTGACAATTGACATGTTCATGTTTTAAAAAGGAGGGAAAAAATGAAGTGTTTTCTGCTGTTTTCTTTCTCCTTCTCAGTATGCTCAACTTGAGTATAATGTGATGGAAAAAGTGAAGAGATTGCACAGTGATCTTGACATGAGGTTTCCCTCGAGGAGTTCAAAGGAGCTTCTTTTAACGCAATTTCCATTAGATTGAGAGATGGTAATGGGAAGGAATCTTCCTGAAGGATTTTCCCACTCATCGCACTCCACCGCTCAAATTCTCTCCTATGAGCAACTGTTCAGCATCCATTTCCTCTTTGACACTCCATCTCACAACATGACAAAGAAGAAAGAGTCGACCGGGGAAATTCACCCAGAATATATACCCAGAATCTAATACGTGCAGGAAGGAGTTTCATGGGCAAAATTCGCTCCAAGAGGTTTCCAAACTCTTGTTGTTCAAATGCTGGGTCTTAAGAGGACGAAGGTATTTTCCCCAAGGAAGGATCAAGGATTGACTTTGCCACTTCTAAAAATTCCCTTTTCCGCCTCCGACTCTTCCACATTAAACATTACCATAACTCTTCCTGAAAAATTTATTACTGGGATGCTCCGTGGGAAAAAGCGTCCTCGTCGTCTCCTTCAAAGTGGACCGAGTTCTCCACATGGTTTTCCTTTCCCTACCGGCATATCCGCCCTCGAGTCACCCAATCCAAACATCCACACCCACACCGTGGAGAAAAACTCTACGCTTTCACATTACAAGATTTGAGTGCCAAAAAGCAAATCTCCCTCCTTTTGGCACCCAAATAAACTCCGGCTCGTATAATAGGATTGGGGGAAAAAGCGAGCAAAAATGCCAATATCTTTTAAGATTCCTTCTAAAAGCCTTATTTTATTTCACACAGAACCCCTTTTGTTCTCCTGGGCTTTTCCTCGCTTGTGTCACCTAGGGAGGAAACTCCAAATGTCGGTAATAAATCTATGAAAGACGGCGGAAGCCGTCAAACCAATCGTTGACTTTTTCCCTTGGAAAAACATCCTCAATTTTCTTCCGATGACATTCACGAGATTTATGAGCCAAATGAAGTAATGTAATAATGAGTTTAGGATTATATATGACCCCAAACATGATGTGACGACCCATTGAACTTTACAATGTTCCATTTAAATGAAAAACCTGGGTATAACAAAGGGTAAAACAATTTTGTCCGGATTCAATTATTGTATATGGAATTGTAGAAAAAAGTGGAAGGATTCGCGGAAGTGATTTAGAGCACCTTCAATACTATATTGAATTTTGTAAAATGTGGGAAACTATTGAAATTTCTCAGTCAATGGAATATGTGAAGTAGTGGGTTTTATCGTGGATAAAAATTTATTCGAGCCGATTCTGAAGTGAAATGGGGTAGGCGGATTTCTTAAAAGAAAAATGCTTTCGCCGCCCAACTCTCCAGCCCTTTGGCCAACGTCCAAATGACGAGAGCCAGCAAAAGACCTCGCAATGAGTTTTATATATTACTCCACGTTAGATTTCACTTCTCGGGTTTCAACCTCCCCGTTCATTATGTGCCTCTATTGGACCAACTTCGTCTCCTGTACATTTCACGGTCCGCCCAATCCGCCCAAGTCAAAAGTTGCTCATAAAGATCCAAAACTTTTAATATTGCGTGAAATTTTAATTTGGAGGGCTTAAAACATTCGGCTCAATCTCAGCCCTACTGCTCCACTTGCAAGAAAAAAAGTTCTTCCGGAGAATCAATTTAATTTTTCAAAGATAACCTTAATGTGTATTTTCCTCTGATTCACTTAATCCGCTTTCTCGGTTCCCGCATAACAAATTTTATCCGTGCAATGTGGGCTAGATCGGAAATGAGGGTTTAAATAAAGTATGAGAAGAAAAATTTTCAGGAATGTTTCCATCTGTTCGAATGTGTTTTCGCGGAAGAAAAGTCCAAGTGGTTCCTCTTCTTTTTTCTATGTAACAGTATTATTTGCTCGATATAAATATATAGGGGTCTAATATACCTGCTATTCACTAAAAATGAATGGAATATGAAGGAATTCGAGTGGATTAAAATATAAATGATGTAAAGGATGAATTTGCGGAATTGAAAAGGCTGTGAAGATGAGAAGTTCGATGAGGCGGATCTTCTCTGGTCCTCCCACACTAGAGAGGAAAAAGAGGAAATTTCCAGAGAGATGTATCCAATGGATGTTTATCACTCGGCTCCTTTTCGGTTCCCTAATGTCCCGTATTAATCACGATTAGAAGAGGAAGCATAAGCTGAAACATGGATTCCAACAGTGAAAAACGGGTCCTCACTCTAACTAATGCCCCTGCTAAGTATCACCAAGTCTCTTCCTTCCAATTCATTCAATTCCGCCTTTTACGACTCATAGCTTCGCTTTCCTCAGGTCTCTTATTTTCAATGCTCCGGATTTTTATATTCCTTTATAAGAATGCTCAAAGACAAGCTCAGCATTTAAGAGACCTCATAGGAGAAAGACCAATGGAACCAAAGATCCGGCGAAAGAGACAAAGTTGAGGAAATGAGAGGAATTCCTTCAGAATTAAACCAAATTCCTTCCTAAGTAAAGAGGTTCAAAATTTATCAATTGTTTGTTCAAAAATGTTTTTCTGCATTTACGATTTGTCTAAATTACACATTGAAAAAATTGAGTGGGAATTAATGGAATTTTCTGTTGGAAAATGTAAGAGTGGAAAAGAACACGACCATCAAAGATGGTTTATTGTATTGAGAATGTTGTGAGTATTTATGTATGTTTTCCTCAATTGAATGAGAATCGTATCTTCGCATCACATCGGAGAGGATGGGAAAGGGGAGGGAGGAGAAATATTCCACTACTCTTAAAGTAGCGGAAGATGGCTCATAAAAATAGCAATAGATATAAATTCTTAAACTTCTTCCTCCTTCCAACTTTCTCTACCGTGGGCTCATGTGTGTGGAACTCAAGACTAGGCTTGGTGGCCGGAGTTGTAATAGAAAAGTCTTATATGGCTTGGCACGACGACGGTTCATCGTTTCCCTTTGTCATTTTCGATGGGGGGAGATGGAGGGAGTTGGCCGGAAGTCCTCGACCCATCATCCTCCCCCAACTCCTCCGATGCTACAAAGGACAATAAATCGAAAGAGATACTCATCGGACTGATAAAAGATACAGATGGGGAACCATCGAGATGAAGAATTCGACTGACAGAACAAGAATCATCAACATTTGTCCATGAATCATCTTTCTCCCTTCTCTTAAACATAAAATCCTTTTACGACTTTCATATTCTTTCATAATCAGATTTATTTTCTCAGTTTTTTTTCCCCAATTCGTCCAAAATAATTATTAAAAGTTTTAATACTAATAATTCGAATAAATTAAATATAAATATTTAAATTAAAAAAATAAAGTACTAAATGATAGTTCAAAATTGACAACTCAAATGAATCTGAGTAATAAGTATTTCTCAATCAAAATTTTATTACTGAACAAACTTGTCACGTTCAATTTATAATTGATGTATAATAATTTAATTATTATTAAATCGAATAATTTTTTAATAATTGTTATTAAATCAAATTTTATCAAAAATGTTAGTTTTAAAATTAGAAATCTCAAATTGGGTTTTTAGATAAGAAACACTTGAAAAATACAAAGAAAGATCTGGTTTTCCTTCAATTTCGCCTTTCTCTAGTGGAATGAATGTGATTTCCCTCATATATGATTTTGTCTCCCCTTCCTTGTCACTCATCCACTCTGACGCTCCAAGCCCAAGTCCCACTTTTAGGAATCCGAGTTTGTTGAGTTCCTTTTATTATTTTGCCCCTCGCCTCATTTCCCTCTCAGTCGCTCTGTCCGCTCACAGAGAGATTGAATAAATAGTAATATAGCCTCGTCCAACTCGCTTTTGACTCCCCTTCCAACGCCAAGGAACTCCTCATAATAACCGAGTTGAATTCAATGTGTCAAAGGCCCTGAGGGAAACTTTTCCAACTTGAAAGAAGAGGGGAATTTAAAGGAATGCAATTATGCAATTCAATCCCTTTCACACTCTCATTGCAGGCCTTCGCTCAATTCCACACTGATTCTCTCAACCTCAGCCAATTAAATGCATTCTTCTAAATAGGACCATGAATTCATTACTTTTCGTTTTTCATACAAAAAAATTAATTTCCTACAAATTCCCTTTATCTTCTAATCATCTAAAGATATTTTGATAAATAATAAATTAATAAAAATATACATCTATGCCAATAAATTATAATTATTTGATAAAAATTGTACTATTTTTAAAGAACTTCCACCTTTTCAAGAGACTACACATTTAAAAAAACAAAAACCTTTATCTGTAATAGGATTTCTAATGGTTTCTTAATTTAATTTATTCGAAAATGTTAATGCTGATGTAATATATTAATAATTAATTGATAACATTGATAAAATTCAAAAACTGAATGATTTAAAATAACATGTAAAAAGATCGGATTGCTCTTTTATCATTGGAACAAGGGGTTGAGCGAGATGCGCTTTACAAGAATGAGAGAGAAAGAAGAGTAAAAGTTCCGGTTGAAGAGACAGGGGAGGAAAGTGGATGTGAAAAGGAGGGTTCACATTTCTGTTCAAAGTACATCAGAGAATGGAATGACAGCGTGTCCAACTGACCATTCTCCCCCGTCAACTACCCGTGTTATTCCCTTAACCCTATCTCTCCTAATAGAATCAATCCAAGGAAAGTTTGGTCATTTCTCATCCACTTTAGTAACAAGTACAATTACTTTATTTTCTTTAGTTCTCAAGAACACTTTCTTTTTTGTTACTTATGATGAATCCAGATAAACACGATGTTCCTTCTTGTAATTTAATTAAATACATGCAGTGAGTGTAATTATATAAAATTTCAATTAATAATTATTATCAATATTTAACTATATGATTAAACATTGTAGAGCAAATAGTTACCAAAACTTATCGAGGAAATTGTAAATGAATTCAAGGCATTAATGTTCGTAAGCCATTAACAATTAGAAAACCAGATCCGGATTTACCGCCTCAATCGTTGAGTTGGAGAGAAAACATGGGGAGTCTGACATGAAATAAAAAGACGAGATTTTCTACATTGATCTTCCTGATCTCATATGGATCAACTTGGGCTCACATTCCTCCTTTTTAATCCACGAGTCTCTCATGGAGCTTAGAGCCAGAGCTTAACCCAAATTCACAACTAGCTCCGAGCCACTCAACTTCATTTGTTCACGACGTGTGTAAAAAAGGCCCAGTGCACGCGTCGATACAAACTTTCCGTGTTTCCTCAATCAAACAAAGGAAAAATATCTTCCATTTAATTTCATTCTCCTATCGAACCTCATATTACAAATGAGAACTGTATTTTCTCTGCAACTACCCAAATTCCCCGAATTCCGATGAAAAGAACAAAAAAAAATGAGAAAAGCAAAAGAGGAGAAAGTTAAGGGGATTTTTTGAACAATTCAACACTAAAAGACTTGGGTCCTTTGTTTCATAATTTATTTGGCGTCTTCTCATGGGATTTGCCGAGTCAACTTTTACCTCGTTTATTCAAACCAAGGAAATTTATTTCCTATCTCTTCCTTTTAAATCTTTAATAAAATTGTTCCAAGTCGAGTCATTATCATTCACTCATTCTCCATATTTCTCACTTTTTACGCAGTGTGGAACCAAATGTATTTATTACCTACCTTTTCACTATTTATTCAGGCTCTATATAAACTTCGTATTTTCGCCGAGTCGATTCAACATGGACTTCAACTTGGGCACGAACAAAATAAAATGGATATTGATCTATGAATCTAATTTATTTTTCTTTGATCACTCGATTCCGCAAGAGGAAATGGGATTTCACATTATAAAAGAATCTATTTCCATTTAACTTAAACTTTAATGCTAGATACAACCGGAAAAGCCATTCAGCTTCTGACCAAACGCCACTCTATATTCTTTTGATTGAGAATAAAAAAAACTTTTATAATGTCTGCAAAAATCTGCACTTTTGGAAATGAACCTCACTGATTCCTCAGTCCTGGTGATGCCTGGAACATAAAAAAATTAGAGGGGAAAAGTGTAATGATAAATGCAAAGGAACGCATAAAAAGGAAAGACGCGAAAGTGCGTCCATTCAAACCCTCACTTCAGCCTCCCGGAATCCGAGATCCGATTTTTTCTCTCAACTTTTCCTCTTTTATATTATATAAAATAGGCTCTTCGGAGGAGGAAAACCTCCTCGGTGGCGAATGTGTGCGGAGGATATAGAAAAAAGGGAACAAAAGCGCCGAGGCCGTTTATCTTAGACGACCATAGCGTGTAGTTGACATGGATGGGGTTCTACTATGGATTTCTCCCCACCACGTTGTTCCCCTCCCTTTATCATAGAGAGAACTCTATGGTCCTTCCTCATTGACGACTCGGGAATCAATCTTGGGCTCTTCGGCCATTCAACCTTTTCCTATACAACTCATCCTGCTAGTCTACAAGGAGGAAAAATGAATCCCGTCTGTCGAGCCTGCAAGGACATGTATGTAGGAGCGGAGGAATCAAAAGAGAAAAAATGTCATTTAACTCATTCCTTATGATTCCCCAAAATAGTGAAGTGCGAATAAGAAACCTTTTGATCTCTCGAACACTCAAGGTTATATCCCTATTAAGTATTTGATATAATAAACTCTCGCCGAACACTCAGTTCAGTTGTTGCAAGAGATGGAAGAGAAAAAACCTTGGTCGTTACACTATACAACACCCGAGAGGGGAAAAAAGCTCCATAGGACATGTGAGGCAATTCACGAGCCTTCCCCATCAACTTCCCCGTCCGATCAAAAAAGACTTCCTCACCCAATTCACCAATTCCAATGAGGGCAAAAGTCCCGAAGACGAAATCCGTTGCGACTATTCAACTCTCAATTTATATAAACTTCCAATTCGAGAGCTTCACAATTTACCACCCTGGCTGACTGAGAAGATGATTCCTACCAAGTTTCACACATTGTATAAGAAAAATGAACTTCTATCTCGAATCCTTCGGACCCCCGCAGTCACATTCAAACGAATTTTTTCCATCTCAACCTTTTTTGACTATTGAATGTGTCGGGGGGCTCGAGAAAAATTTACAAGTCAATCAGCGAAAATTATTACATTCGATTCACACATTTTACAATCCTGTAAAAAGTTCTAAAATATTATTTACTGAATAATAAAGAATAAAATAGGAGTTTCTATTTGGGCATTTGCCTCAGAAAAATAAAATCTTAAAAGCTTATTCTAGAGATTAACAATGGTTAAATGAATAAAATATTGACCTGTGTTATTGTTTTATATTCACTTTCGCCTCTATTAATTATCTAAAGATTTTTAAATATTTTTGATTAATATAAAATGAAAATATAAAAAAAGAATAAAGGGAATAAAGTCATCAATTACTGTCACCTCCGGTTATAGTGAAATTAAGGATGTGGTAATGATGTGGGATCGTCCCCGCCCATTCCTATCAACTCGAGGATCTGGTGGAGAATAAGGACATTTCCCTCATACGCCATTCCCATCAAACTCGATTACCCAATCCGCCTATTCACAGAAGGAAAAAAATCGGAAGTAAGAAAGATTTCGACTTCCTTCCCCCACCACCATCAAATCCTGATATGAAATCGAACCAAATGGCCAAAAAGGATAAAATGTCAATCTGATTAGGCTTAATCCGCCATATCCTTTTATTTAATTTTATCATTGAAAATAAAATATCTACAGGTAATCTTTAGCTTCATCGCTTCAACACGAGTTTCTACAATATCATTTACATTTTCAAGAAACTAAAAATGGGTTTAATACTTATACTTTAATAATTAATTTATATAATGCAATTCATTCACTATCTAAAAGTTAGTATTTAATATCGAAAGAACGACCAAACAAATATTATAGAAGGAATAATTCTAAAGAATCGAATGAATCCATTGAATAAAACTCACATGAAACCTTTAAAAACCCTGTTTTCCTCTTCATCTCTTACATACAATAGTATATTACCATTATTGCGAACATAATGGGCGAAGGAGATTGGAAAAGAAAAATGAAGATTCTCCAACAGAACCACCAGCCAAACTCTCATTCAATTTTACACGGGAGCTCTCAAGGAATGGAAACTCCTCTTTCTCTCTCTCTCTCTCTCCAATATATTGATGATTGGATGTAGAAATTGAAGAAGAGCTGAACGAAGCATCATTGAAAGGATCTTCAATTTCATCTCCACATCTCACCCAAAAAGACATAATATCAAGACATTCTCCATTCTCATTCCAACTCCCTTCATAAATATCTCTTACGCATCTCATTTGAAATCTTCAACACAGGGATCTCTCAGCTGAATGGCATCCATAGCTCGGAAGATAATAATGAAAACAGATTTCGTCTTTTTCATCCATTTCATCCTAATAGGACTCTTTTAATGAACTTTCATTTCCAATATACTTAGGTAATGAAAAGAAAAATGCGGAATCCCGAAATCAGCAGTTCTGAAGGAAATCTCCGAGATTTTAATATCATTTAATTGAGTCTTGGAGAAGGCGGAGGAAACGTAATTAAGAAAATGGGGCCGCCTTTTGAAAGTTGAAGTGAAGCGGAGGCCGTTGATGATCAAAAGGATGAGAGAAGAAGAAGTAAAAGCTCGAGTACTCAACTTACTCTGCTTCTTGAGAAGATTAAAATATGAAAAGACTCCGCACCTCCATACATTTCTTCTATTTACCATGTAAAATATATATGCAAGTCCTTATTCAAAATATACTTACATCTTAAGTTCAACATGTTTATTATGCCTTGAGTCTATAGCTTTAAAAAAAGATTCCAAACTTTTTCTCCCCTGGCCAATGTATATGGTTAATGTACATAGCTTATAAAACGCACTATAGAAGATTGAGTGTAACTTGTAAAGATTCGACATATAAGAGAAAGGCTACACACAAATCTTCACATTGAAGAAAGCCACGTAGGAGTCCCCTTTGTTCTTCTTGTAAAGATATAGGAGATTTGGTACATTATACCAGGAGAAGAATGAAGTTTGCGGAGCCCAGGAAGGTACGTCCGTCACTCTGCCCTCAATTCCTCTTTTCATCCAAGAAATATATTCGAAGGACCACCGAACAGGAAATGGTTACTGAGAACAGGGCAATGAACGTGTCCTATCTTAATATACGTCTCGAACTTTCTTGGTCCTATTCCTAATTCCAAATGGCCTTTTCTTGTCAGCCGCTTGCCTTTCTTCTTCTTAATCTCCCAGCTCTTATGAGATCCTTTCCCTTAATTCTTTCTCTTCAACTTTGCTCCTTTCACATTGCTTAATAGTATATACCCGAATAGGTCTCGTAATATAAACTATGAATTTAAAATATAGCAGAGGTTCTATAGAAAGTAATAAGTCTTTGCTAATCGGACATTCGCATCTTTATGCTTCATGAACCATTATAATAACTCAAGACCTTTTCTTCAATTATCTTTGAGAGAGAACTTCATATATTAAAGAAGATGAAAATTGAAGAATTCAAATAAAACCTCATTATTTATTAATAAAAAGATAATGGGGGTTTCATCACCTTCTTTACCCTCAAATATTCAATTTCAACCTTCATTTTACTCAATAGTTAAATTAAATTTCCCAAGAAATTACATCCAACAATTCTCATCATATATGATTATCCTTCTCCTTTTCATTTCTCATTTTAAATTTCATTTGATCCTTTATTACTTTTTAAATCATTTATTTTTCCCAACAATCCAAATTCAACTGAAAAATATAGAGATATTTTAAAATATAAATAATTTTACTTTTTTCTTTCGAACTCATAAGCTTAATACTCATTTTAGCATTCTTGAATTTTCAAAAGCATTTTATGTATGCATGTATTAGCATGTATTAACTGATTCTTAAACTCAGGTAAATTAAGATGGAAATATTTTAGAGATTACCAGTACCAAAATCGAAAAGAGTTAAGTTATAAAAATATATTGCAAAGGTTAAATTTTAAAATTGGGCGGATCGGGGATCTTATAAGTATATGTAAAGTGTTTGGGTACACATTGAGTCCGACGCGCCCGGAATTCATAAGAGGTTATTAAGACCCAAGAAGAAAGTAATGAAAATGAAGTCGAAAGGGTCCAAGTTGCAGGAGGAGGAGTGAGAGGAGAATTTAAAGAATAAGAAATCTAATATGAGAACTCTCGGAAGAGGAGAATTGAGATGGGGAATATCAATGGGCTCAAAGGCTTTCGTCGTCCACCCAATCCACTCTAGGTCAGAATGAATGTCAATATCCAATCTTTTCTTCACAAAAACCCCCGCACAAGGGCAGGAGGAGTTGAGTGAGAATTTTATTGGGATTCCTCCGTCCACCTCTTTCCATTACTTTTTGAGACGGAATATAATGGGCCTCGCATCCTCCAAAAAGCCCGTTCAAATAACTCCGTCTCCTTTTAATGGAATGGGAAAAGCGGAAGTGGGAATAATTAGAATATAAGCTCCGCTCGTAATGGCACGAACGTGATTCTTCTTCAAAAGACCCAGGCAGATTCACACGCTGAGTGTGAGGACGACCAAACCCGCAATATGACTTTCCCCCCACACAAATGTGTTTCAATCGCACCCTTCCACCCCAAAACACAAACCGAGTTCCGAGGACATTCAGACCATTTGAAAGACACTGCCCAATTTGCAATTTCCGCTCCCAATGAAAGAAAAAGGAAGATTAGGAGATTACATGGGAGATGCGAAAAGGTATTGTGATGGAATATGGAAAGAGGCCGATGGGGAACGATGGGGGATTGCGAGTGGATTTCATATTAAACTCCAGGATTCCCTCGCTTTCGAATCTAATGAAATGGAAAAAGTGGCTCAAAAGAAGACTCTCCTACGTGTTGTAAATAAAAAGAAAAAACTCCCGCACATCACTTCACACATTTCACAATTGTCTCCTCGTCCAATTTTATCAATCCGTTCGATCAATTCGATCACAAGGTTAACAATCAAAATCAGGAAGTTCTTTAGACTTTAACTTGCCTTTTTCCTTATATATGACTTGAATGATAAAAGTATTTAGAAATAAAGATAGTTAATGTGAAGGAAAGTAATGATCTCAATATGCGATTCTTGTATTTTTAAATACCATGAAAAGATGAGATTTTTACTCATGAGCATTATGATTTTAATGGATTACTTGATGAAAATATTTTATAATAAAAAAGATGATAAATACCTTGATCGCTGGGCTGTAAAGCAGGCTCAATCGAAATCATCTCACCACCATCTAAAATAATTTTTAATGCTTTTATTATTATTGAAATCAAATAAAGCTTATAGATATAAGATATAGTTTTAGTGTTGTAAGGCTTAATAGTTACAATTTTTGCAATTAATTGAACGTTATATTTAAATAAGGCCACCTTCAAAGTATATAATATCAAGAATAGTTGCGTTTAAAGAATAAGAAATGCCATTTTGGTGAGCTGAAAGTTCATTGTGTCTCCTGAATGTCATTTTACCTTTAAAAATTTAAACTGAATGAGCGTCATTATCTACAAAGGTTAAAGCTGGCCAAATGGCAGAATAAGCCTTTTGGGGAAATATCTCGCCCAATTTCTTCCTTCACTCTCGAATTGAATCGTGACCCAAATGGGTCGGGGAGTTTACTCAGAGAAAGACAATTGAGCCTTGTGAACACTGTGAAGTGGGCATAGAGATGAAGAAGCCCTACTTTCCATTCGGCTCTATCTCTCTCTTCTAATAGGAAATGGAGCGGAATATTAAAGGGCGGAGGCAGCGCCAGGAATAAATTCATCATCATCATCAACGTCATGTCCCGAAGAACAAAGGAGAACTCAGAGGGCCAGAAGAGAAAAGACAACAGACTTTTCTTTCCTCTCTTTATTCCTCCTTAAATCATCTCGATCCCTCATCATTTCTCCTTCTTACAACAAACTCACAACTTGTATTTACAAGTTCTCCTTTCAACCCCTATTATTCTACAATCCAACTTCTATTCCTTTATCAAACGCCCACGTCCCATATTTATGCTTATAAATATAAGCATTCATGATATTACTCATTTGATACTTAATAATTGAATATTGTTAATGATATACTAAAATCCAAAATTGATACGAATAAAGTTAGCGTAATTATATAGGCCTAATTCGACTCATTAATATTTATTCAATACATCAATTTGAAACTTTTCATGCATATTAAGTAAAATGACTATGAAAATGGGTTGTGATATTTAAACAAAGTATATTAATAATTAGAATCATTAAACTTTGACAAAAGTTCAGCCTCTGTTCCTTCATAAGCTATCATGAGTGTGAGATTTTATAATAATGATTAAATTTTGACAATATTATGTTCAAAATAGAAAGTACTTCCGCGAAACAAAGGAGGATTTAAGTTCCTTCTTCATACATTAAAAGCAAGAAGCCATTTAATTTTCCCTTTATATAATTAAACTCATTTGGGAGAAAGTCTTAAGTAAGGCATTAAAGGTGATTATGCGCCCTTCCTTGTTTTAAACAAACAATTGAGTTTGAAACTTCTCTAAACAACAACGTCTTCTCTCTCTCTCTCTCTCTCTCTCTCAAGAACGTCCTCAAAATTCACTTTAGCTCTCTTAAGCACGCGCATAATATGTAAATAATATGAGATAAAACAGAACAAACTCAACTATTTGAAACTTATTGTTACATTAATCTTATTTCACTCAAGCACGATCAATATTAATTTATATAAATGACTAATTCAACTATTCATGGATTACACAAGAATGAAAATTAACACTTTTTTATATTATTTATGAACTAACAGGTATTGTTAAGTCAAAAGTGTTTATTTAAATGAATAGTAATGAGATCTTGACCATCCTGATAAAAACTTTAATTATCATCATAATGAAACAAGAAAAAACGTAAATTGTTTCGTATTACCATAAATGAATTGAATCCATACTAAAAAGAAGGCAATTCGCGGTAAGCCTTGCCTCTAATTTATTCATCGCGTTCATTATCTTGTAAATCCACTTTAATCACTAAATTCAATTGCTCTTCAATTAGCGTAAGAAAGGAAACTCGTTAGTTGGGAACTCCAATACTTTGTAGACTCCGCTTTCATCTTTCACCTAATTACATTAAGCTTAATTTGCCTCTCACTTAATCTAATTGTCAAAACTAGACAAATCTGACCAATGAAATCCATTTCAATCCAGGGATTAGCAGTTTGAATCCCGAACGTCATTGATATTTAGGTATGTACTGATTAAGGTTCATTAAAATTTATAATTAACTATTAATTTTTTATAATAATATAATAATAAAATTTAATCGGTATAATATATTTTAAAAACAAAAATCTTGCTTAAAATGTCCGTCTATATTTTATTAATATTACATTACTTCTCGGTATTTGAATTTATATGATAAGAGATTCCCAAGCATATCTTTATAACAATTTGGAGAGGGCGAATACCATATGTAGATAATTTATATAAACTTGTGCCTCCGTCAATCCTATTATGTAAATTTTAACTCTCTCCGTCAGTCTCACGTGGAAGACAACACTACCGGATGATTAAATGCCTTGCTCACTCTCAGACATTTGACAAGGAGATGGATTTAAGGGCGTATTAAAGGAAACCAATTCACCAGGAACTTCCATCTAACCATATTACGAATTCATAATATTATATCTAACTCAAATCTTACTAAAGTCCTATCAAATGAAATATAAATACATGGACTACACACTATTTAATACTTTTACAAAAGAAAAAATCTTGTATAATCTTATATAAAATCTTAAGACTTTCATATATAATTATATCCCTCATTTTTCTTATGAATGAACCAAAATTGAGCATATGAAAAAATGTAGTTGTATAGCAAATACCGAATGAAATGAACATGAAAAATATTGTAAGTTTGCATAAGGTGAATGAAAAGCAATAAATTACCTTTGCAAAGTCCTCCAGTACAATTCCCAGTCATTGAATCTTTCCCAACACAGAAACGTCCTCCGCTTGCAGGACTCGGATTCGAACAGGTTCTCCTTTTATGATGTTTACAATCTGGACCGCATATGGACCAACTTGACCACGGCGACCACCGACCATCAATCGCTGTTAAATCACACAATTCCGAGCATTAAATTCAATTCACTTGTCCCATTTAATAGGAGAACCACACACAAAATGTCATTTACAGAACTTGAAACTATTTGGCACTTTTCCCATCACAGTTCACTTGGTCTTGGTCACGAGTATAAAAGAACAAGCATGAGAAGACCTATTACACATAAATGGTATCATATACGAAATATATGCAATATATTTATGTATACTCGTACACACTCCGCCAAGTTGAACTTGAACTTGGAAAAGTGAAAAGAGGAATGAATGGAGATTTAATTTAAGATTTTAATTTATATTTCCTTCCACGCTTCTCTCAAGGCATTACATAAGGTAAGAGAGATTTATTAAGGCATTTGAATTCTCGCCCATTCATCCGCTTGAGTCAATGGATCATCCATGCAGCCTCACACCAACTCAACTCCTCCACGTTCGCACCAGTGCATTATGTAATGTGTAGTAGAAAAATGTGAGAATAAACGCACCAGTCTTAGAGAAATTCCGTTCAAGAATTTCCTCTTTTGAACTCAAGAAGAAGCTCCAGGAGTGTTAAAAAAATTTCCATAACTCGTGTGAATAGTGAAGGAATTCTTGGATTCATCTCAAAATCCATGAAGGGAATCTCGAGGTGAAATTCGCACAAGTTGAGCCAAAAATTCAAATGCTCCCAACCATCAAACAACACGGCATTTGAGACAAAGGGATTCATATTATATGGAATTTAGTATCGAGATGCGAAAACTCCGACCGGCGCGACCCAAAGAGATTCCTCAAAAGTTGACTGTTAAAGGGACCGCTGGGTTTTTATCATTTAAAAAATGAGTTAAGTGTGGAAGCGGCTCGCTTTTTTCCTTTCAAATTCCTCCCATGCTACACTTACAAACACTTTTCCCCTTTTACTCTCACGACGCGCCTCAATAACAACATTTTGCTGGAGAAACCTCGGACGAAAACATTACAGAGCAAGAAGATAGGGGACTTTGAAATACTCACAAATGGAATTTGAAAAAGGGGTTGGGAAGTTAAAATCTCTGACTCGTTTGGGAAGAGGAAGGCGGCGAATGACAGACGAGGGAACTCAATCGTCCCCATCAATTTTCATAAATAGAATTGTCACTGACAAGATAAACTCCAAAACGAGATGAATATACATATGTATAAAGAGCGATTTTTGTTAAATAATTTTCTTGACTTTTAAAATTGTTTAAAATTACAATTTAAATATCAAACATTAAATTTTAAAAAATATAAATTAAATTAGTTCTATGAACTTAATTGATAAATAAGCCGGATAGTTTGGGATTTGTAAATAATGTATTTATTATAAATATCTTTAGTTAAATTAATAAATTTATTAGCAATACGTAGACTAAAAATGACAATCAGAAAATGAATTCAAGCTTGACGCTTCTTTAATATAAATATTACTCAAAGACATGTTAGCATATTTTTTCCCTCGTCTGACATTATCATTGAGAGATGAAGGCGGAAGATGGTAAGAAAAATGAATATTTCGCCTCTCAACCCAAATGTTATCATTTGAAGAATTCAAATCTCACACATGCTGGGAAGACCCTATATGCCTTGTACACACACCGGGTGAACCTTATTTGGATGACGTGATCCAGAAGGTAAATGGGTTATAAGCAAAATTCTAATTATGTTCTCCCGAATGATACGCGCGTCTCCCCCGCATGAACATCCCTCCTGAACAAGAAGGTAAACTACAACGGCCCAGAGTTCATTTATCTTACGCTCTACGCTCCCATTTAAGACTCTTCTCATTTTGAGCGATAGTGAACCCCTTCCTATTCTCGCTTCAAGGGATCCATTAGAGGGGAAAAGAAGGCTATAAATTTAATTCTCCTTGAATTATTGCTTAACTATACAAAAAATCATACTCAAAAATCCAACCTGTGTATTTTATACCAATTTATTCTCATCTTTCTTATTCTTAACTTCTACAATGTCAATATAATTATTTATCATTTCCGCCACATTAATATTTCCTATAAGATTTATTATGAAAATTAAAAAGCTAAAATGTTAGTTTTCTCTATGTTCTATGAATATTTGTAAATCTTATTAAAAGTAAAATTGTAAGAGAATCATCATTTCTTTCTCGACCCTCAAAGAGCAAAAGGGTCTCCTGATCAAACAAATTAAATTCTCTCTCTTTCTGAGAGTGGCGAGGAGTGTCATCTCCCTTCCTTCGCCTCCCTCCCGACGGAGACGGGGAAGTAATAGGGAAAGGGAAAAGTGAAGAGTGAGGATGAGGGATGAAGAGTAAAAGTGAATCTCAGAAGGCTCCTTCTTCAACCCTCGTTAGACTCCATTATCGGTCCCCTATCCTCAAATCATGGGATTACCATTGAATAGATGAATACGTGGAAGGAAGGAGCAAGAGATGCTCACCCTAACGAACGAGAACTTCTCCACCCTCTCGCATTCCCACACAATCACACAACATTCACCGATTACTCACCGATTGACGGATTAATCACTAAATATACCCATGTAGCATTCTATTACAACACACTCCCGACATTCAATATTTACCAAATACAAATGGATTTGAGTCACTTACTACAAAATGACCCAAACCAACATACACTTACAACCATCATCATAACTCAACAACATCTATTATAATGAATTAAGACATACAATATTTTGTATTATAAACAAACAATTCAGGCAAGAAAAGTTTTTGAATTTCTATGAAATCCTAATCGGACCAACTCATCACCAGACGACTCAAGTGGAGGCTTTTAAATTCCATTTCATCCCCCTATTATTCTCTTTTTCTCCTCCACTGTCTGCTTATATCGTAGATGCACTTTATCAGATGCATGTCTCCAATACAGTTGTACTGTATATTACTGTACAAGCATCTCATGTGCCTCCTTGTTGGCTATTCCGAGAGCGAGTGGTGAAATTCACTTTCTCATCCTATAGGAGTTGGGAACAGGGAGGAGGCTTAATTTCTTTATTTAATTAGTGAGTCATTTGACATCTAATCCATTTTGTAAACATTAGGATCCGATTCCTTATTCCTTCTCTACCCCCACCCTTCACTTGAGCAAATTGGGGGTGAGGGCAAATGGGATTTACAAACATCTCGAAGCGATCCCGGTCCCTCAAACTTTCCTTTAAATCACATGTAAATATTTCACATTTTCATCAGCTCTCTTTTCTCTCCGCTCGCTCACTTCCTCTCTCACCATCAATTGACCCTTCAGAGTGTGCAAGCAGACCCAAATCCTCCGTCATTTCATACAAAACTGCCACACAAGGAGGAAAAAAGATATAAAAACTTTGTCGTTTTTATGAAAAATGTCCTCGGATGAAGGGACGCGTGGACAGGAAGTTGGGAGAGGAAGATGGATATTACTTACTTACACGTGAATAAATCCCTTATATCTTTTATCTTCTCATATTCTCATGGACCATATAACTAACCAAGACTGGATACTCTAAATCCATCCCATATTTTCTGCTCACTTCAGAAAAAAATGTATAAAACAGTCCGTATTGATAACTCAAAGCGGATTTTTCTTGTCAAAATGATCATTTAATGAAAAAAATAATTTCCAATTATTGAAATTTACAAAGAAAAAGGAAACTAACAATTACAATTACAAACATTTCATTCAAAGATGAATAATAAATAAATTGTTCAATTATTTATTTAAAAGAAAATAATAAATTATTTTGCAATACCCAATTCTACAAGTTTGAAAAAATGAGTATTTTGTGATACCCATGTTTAAGAAATTTATTCACTTTAAAATAAGAAAATGAAATGCAAACTACGCTAATAAGTATTTTTAAAGTAAGCCAATTATATCTAACCATCTTGCCTCAACTTCCAATATCCAATTTTGAAGGTAGGAAGTTCTGGGGAAGAATAAGCTCATCAATCATCTTTCAATGGGAAAGGAGGACCGTGAAGGTTCATTTGACTCCTCTCAACTTCCTCACTTTCCTCATCATATTCTAATAGAGCAGAAGTCAAAGTTCTCGTGTTCTTGGAGAGTTGCGGGAGTCTCGAGGAGCCAAAAGACTCCCCAAACTACGAAACTAAAGGGCGTAATAGAGGAAGTGAGGAATGGGAAATGGAATTAGAGAACTCATCACTCTCACTTTTCTCCCGCATAACTAATTTGGAGAATGAGGAGTCATTTGAGAGAGTTGATAATTACCAAAGCTCACCTCACCGAACAACCCATCTATCATTCTAATTATCTAATCCTCAACACCGCAAAGGATTCACAGGGACTCTAAAAGGGAAATGAGCCTCTCGAGAATTCTTCATCATTATGAGCAGAGATCCTTTCAATATGCCATTTTAATTTTTTAAATAGTAAATTTTAAGTCATTAAATAGTGGATGAGAATGCGTACGAATAACTACATTATTTCTAAGTATTTCAAAAAAGTTATTACGTAAATTAATTTTAGTAATACAAAAATAAGGGCTGTTGAGAATTAAATTGTAAGTGTATACCTGGACATGGCGTTACGCAATCTTGCTTTTGAACAGATGAACCAGAACATGGTCGTCCACCGTTGAGCGGAGCCGGGCTGTTGCACATCCTCGTCCTTTTCTGAAGTCCCTTGGAGCAGGGCCCTTGGCACTCCGACCACGACGACCATTGCGACCAACCGCCATTAACTGGAAAGGAATAAAAATAAAGATCATGAATCTCATCGGAAGCTGTTAACCATTCAACATCCCAGTTCAGGGATCTCAACCGACCCAGACCGGACCCACACAAAAATCCCAGTACGACTCGGTCCAGACCGCAACGGACCTTCCCCCAGGGGACTCATTCTCATCCTACTTTGAATCCCATTCTTGTACCACGTGTAAGCCGTTCTTCCGTCGCTCAACTCGAAACAGACGATTTGAAATTCCCAAATTAGGAATCCCAATGCCCCACTCAAACTTCAGCTTCTTCCCCTACTAAACATCAAACCTAACTAAATAAACAGACTTCACTCCAAATAAACTCCCTGTACATTGAACCTCCAAAACTTCACACACATTCAAATCCCCATTTATTCCTCGAAATTAATGATTTAATATATTACACAAAGACTAGGTACTACTACTAAATTATCATTACTTATAACTATTTAAACTCAATAGCTCAAAATGTCGACATTTTCCAATGAAATAGCCAATTTAGACTGAATAAAGGTAAATTATTGAGTGAGTCAATGATGAGTCCTCTCTCAATAACCCCACTCAAGCAGAATTTCATAAAGCTGAAGATACTATTTCTCATCCTGTTCAAGTGTTTGCTCCAATGCTCCCCATCAAACCCCACATTAATGAAAATGAAAGACCACGCGGGAGACACTTCATAATATAAAAGGCTCAAAGATAGAAGAATTGTATTGCACAAAAGGCTTATGTTCCTCCGCCTTCTTATTTTCCTTTCATATCGGAGGACGCAGTGGGGATATTGAAGGTTTGAGGGTAAATGAGGGGAATCAACTGCGGTTTGATTGGCATTTCAAGTGGGATTACAATCATTGCTCTCTTGGGATAAATCTATTGAATAGGAAAAACTAAATAAAACCAAAAAGTTATAATCGTTGAATGAAAAAATAATAAAAATTAAAATGTCAAAATAATAAAATAAAATAATAAAAATAGTAAATTAGCAATTTAGTTCGTTGGTCGGCAATGATAATCATGCATAATTGTACGTAAAATAAATTTTTAGAAAAATTAAAAATAGAAACAAAAGATTCGATCATCCGTGAAATGCTTGAAAGCGTGTTTTAAATTTCGAGTGTCTGAACCCGTATGCAGTTTGCATCTTCCAACGCATCCATGTATGAAGAATGGGAGTTTGGGTGGAGGAGAAGGGGGAGAAGACCCGACTTCCCGCTGTCAGCATTTTTGCAATTCCTCCGCTCCCGATTCTCTTATCTTTCTTAAGTTTCCTCACTTACACAACTCCGCCGTCCAGAAGGAGTGAGGAGGATATGAGGCATTATATGGGGAAGTAGGAAGTTTTCTCCTTCGCCGTTCGACTCAAATGGAGATTGATGGCAGTGTCTTTCCCTGCATTCTAATGATTTCTCCTCTCATGTCATTACATAACTTGGGCTCTCCTTTTGTTTCCAAACTCCAAACCCTTCCCATTGTTCTCTCAACGAGGCGAACTGACTCTCAGGAGGGGACTCTCGCAGGACACAATGGGGGAGAAGACATAAACACCACGCGCCTGCCACCGGCTCCCCTTTAATTAACGCAATTTCATGACTTTACTCTCATTTGAATAAAATGCTAAATAGATAAATCTCACATTATTCATTTATTTAACCTTTCAACCACCGCAAATATTTTAAATTGCTATTAATTATATCTCAAGCCTTTCCTTACATTTTAGTTTAACTTTTCTTATTTTAAATATTTTAGTTTCCTATAGCTTCAAACACAAGCGACGAGCCGTGAAGACTCAAATTCATCATTATTGAACATCTTCAATGAAAAGAAGAGCTTAAAAAAGGTGCCAAATTGGAACAAAACACCAGGTTCTTTCAAAATTCCAAAAAAACTTTCCCATAATATTCCCTTTTACATCTTTGAGCTGGAAATTGTCAAGCTGGCTCTTTTGAAACTTTTTTTTATAAAAAGCATTTTTTTACAAATATATACCACGTGGCTCCAAGTCCCTAATGTTTCTTTCATACAAGCAAGGATGCAACACAAAAGCGTGAATCCTAATATATACTACAAACAAAAACCAATACGCGTATTTGGTAATATAGAGCTAAGAATATATTCCTTGAGAGTCACAATCTGAGCTGGGATCTCTATAAATCCTTTTCTTTTGGAAATGTTATAGCATATGCCATGCTAATTTTCCGATAGAGAGAAAATCACACCCGCTCTGCGTCTCCTTTTAGAAACAAAGGTCTGGAAAAATGTGTCGAGGAATTCAAAAGGGCGAATCAAAGGAACCACAAGTGACATAAAGATTTGAGAATGGGAATAAGCAACCCAAGGCAAAGAGTTCCTGCTCAAGTCCGTAGAAGGAACGTGTGGAAGCCATTAGAGAAATTTTATCTTAATTGACAGAACGTTACTCTCCTTTCTAGGGCTTAATAATAATGTAAGTTGGGCATGAGTTCAAAGGAACTCTTCACTCTTTTCCTTACTACATATTACATAACCTATAATATATGAACTCAAACTTAAAATTTCTTCCTAGTATTCCATATCTGAAATATATACTCATCATATTCCTTCTAGTTCCTTTAACATCGGAGAATCGGAGTTATAATATCGGAGAGTATATGAAGGAAGAGTCAGTAAGGCAGTGAGAAATTCAGTCAGAATACATACATTTGTTATTAAGGGATGGCTATATTAGGTTCCGAGTTTCTTTACTAAATCTAACATACGAGGATTCGTATACTTATAAGGGAAAATGATGAAGGTAAGAATGAAAGTGGAATTCGGATGTTAAGTCAGGAGATGAAATGTGGTCATTATTATTACTCCTGAGAGGATCGACCTCGTTTGATCGTGAGGGAGAAAACGTATGTTCCACTTAAGCCCTCGCCAATTCAACACTCTAGTCGATATATACAGATTGAGCCTTAATGCCTTTTAATAATAAGTTAAAGGAAGGAGCTATAAGGACTTTCCTCCTTCTTCACCTTGTTAAAATTTGATCAATATACGATTTCCTTATCATAGATGTTTTTATATTCATACACATCTATACTGATAGCTCACATGGACTTATATAAACTTCGAAAATGAAGGAGAGAAAGAAATGAAATTATGGCTCAGAGAACTCGGGTTCTTACAAATATAATGAAGTAAATGGGGAAAGATGGATATGGAAAAGAAACATAATTTGTCTCCTTTAAATCTCTTCATTTCCGCCCCAATAAATTCATAATCAATTTGTTCATTCTACATTTGAAATTAAACCTTTTTTATCATTTCTCATGACGCAATAAGTTTAACTGCGCCAGTAAATAGGATTTCTTGTTAAAATATAATGGGAGTATCTGAGTGATAAACGTGGGATGTATGAGGATTAAATCGTTATTGAAAAATCTTGTTGAAATGTCCTTTCTTCATGTCCTTTTTATACTCTACTCGGAAGAAATAAGAGAACTCGAGAAAATGGATAACTTTTAAAGTTGACAAATATATAAAGCCGTTCTAACAAGAGTCACAACTTTTTCTTTAAAAAAAAAGTATCAAAATACAAATAGGAGAAGACTACAGGGAACTTTGAATTTCAAATTTGAGATTTAAATTTGTAACATGAGAATTTAAGGGTGAGCATTGAAGACACACGTACTAGAGAAAATAACTTTTCCGTCCACCCATACACAGGGAAGATAGTAGGGAAATTATATGCGAAGATGTACAGGGACATTATACAAAAAGTAAAGGGGAAAGAGGAGGGAATGTATGTTTGTGGATTTGGAGTTGTGAGACTCCAGAGGGCCATTCAATTCCATATTCAAGGAATAAGAAGACTCTTAAATTCTGATTCTTTTTGGACGAGCGAATCATAAAACTTGTTTTCGCTTCTTTTGCCCATTCCTCTAGGAAGAGAGACGACGTTCATTGAGTCTTCTGGACTTGACTGCCATCGTGAAATACGGAAGGAGAATGGCGGAGGTTAAACGGGGAAGAAAGATAGGGAAACCTCACTCTGAATGCTCAAAAGTTTATTTGCCAACTTCTTTCATTCATATTTTATTAAAGGGAGAGTTTTGGAGGTTTATCAAAGTTTTTAGTTTGAGTCCCTCGATTCCACAACATTCATTTCATTCTTATCCTCATCACACTTCAAGGAGCTTCACCAACTTTTCAACATTCCCTCGCTTATCTCTTTCTTTACCGATTCAATAAACGCTAATTGTGTTTGTAATTCAACATTATAAGCTTAAACTTCATCAACCGTTGATCTTAGATTTACTAACTTGTATCCAATAAAATAATTTAGATTTTTAATGCCAAATTGCAAAACTCACTCAGTTCCTTACCTATATTTTAACTTTACAGTATTTTATTATTAAAATAATAAATAAAATTAAAAATTGACTCAATTGTTTAAAATTAGTTTGAAATATTTGCTACGTGTAGTAAGCTTAGGCACATTGTAGAATTTGATGATTAATAATTTAAAGTAAATTAGGAAAATAAATATAGATGATTCAATCAACAAAGAAAAACTCATCTGAGAGTAAATCATCAAATTAGAAAAATTATATACAAGTTTGATTGATTGGATAAAAAAAAGTATATCGAATGAAGGTAAGTAAACTAATTTAAACTAAAGGAGTCATAAAAGTATACCGTCCTGTACTTTTATATACCTGATGTACCAACAATATAGTTTATATACCTTAAGCTTATCCTCCGAGTTTTTCCGAGTATTATAAGGTTCGCTAACTCACTCACTTCTTGACGTTCATTTATTTGCTCTTACTAAACAAAGAGAGTTTTCCAGCTAGAGAGAGAATGAAGTGTGCGAGGTCTAAAGGAGGCTCATCTAATCATCAGCCTCCTCCATATTTCTATAGCCCACCTCATCTCAGTCAGGGAGGATGAAGAGTTGAAGATGATGCATTAGTGCTTAGCGAGAGTGAAAGAAAGAGTCGGCCTACCATAGACAGTGAGCAGGGCCCCTTCAGACACGCGGCGGCTGGCAATGTTCTCCGCGACACAGCTGTAGTTCCCCATGTCGGAGAGTCGAGTCTGAGCGATGAGGAGGTGGCCATCTGCGGTGACGATATAATTTGGATCCCGCTTCGGTTCGATCACCCGCCCATCCCTCAACCAGGAAATTATGGTTTGCGGGACACCTTCAGGTGGAATACATCTCAATTCGGCTTGGGAATCCATTTCAATGCTCTTTGAGTACGGCGCTTGTTCAAAGTATTTCTTCAAGTCTGTCAAAAAATAAAAATAAGATTAAAATTAATAAATAATGCATTATTATAAAATTAGTTTATTTACACATTATTTAGGTACATCAAGAATGCAAACTTTGATAGCAATCAAGTTCTTTTATTAAGTAGGTAATTATTATTACTTTTAAAGGCAGTTAAACCCAAATAATTAATGTAAAATGCCTTAATTCAAAATTTATGATAATTAATTTAAGATATGCTTATATGGCCATGTATTATGAAGAGTAAGTTTTAATCTTTGAAGAACTCTAAAGCCTTCGACACTCCTTAAACCTCCCATAATTTTTTATCCCGAGAGCATCTGAGAGTTCCGTGCAAGAAAGCCATTTAAATTTGATTCCGCATATTCTAAATATCCTTAATGGCAGCGGTTCATAAATCCTCCTCACCAACACAATGAGGACGGTGTACGTGGAAGTTGGTTTTATGAATTGGGCCTCTGTGCTCTGAGCTTCTTTGCCTAACGAAGGCGCTTGACGGTTCCATTTAAATAAACACGAGCTGGAGTAATAAAGTAAGACAATGAATTGAAAGAGGCGAACTGTACAGGGCGTTGGACCTTCATCGTCCATCTTCCCCTCTGACAGATTTACTTCCCTTTAAACTCAATTCCCACTGCGGCCCTCCCCATTGCAATCCACTGAATCCACTCGTCGGTTCGAATCTTTTCATTGAGAAAGAGCTTCAAATTAATTCTTATATGCATTTCCCCCCTCCATCCGCTTCTCAGAAAGTCAAGGCGCTCGAGAAGAACCGACCCAAGTTGAAACAACAATCCCAAATGAGAAACGAAGGGCCTGGTTGAACTCCAAGGAGAAATGAACAACGGGGCTGTTCAATTGAGCCAACGAGAACAACGAGGAGGATTTGAAGGATTCTTAAATATTCAATCCCGAGAACCCACAGCGGATTTTAATGAGCGGCGTAGATTAGACTTTTATGTAAATGAGGTTTGGGGAAGGACCGCCTTCCAAACACCACCAGGAGAAATTCCTCGGACTCTCTTTTCTCTATGACTATTAGGTATAACCATTAGAACTCAAAAACCCGTGTGCTCCCCAAGACCCTCCACACAGACTTATTGTAATAGAGAGAGCACTTGAGAATTATTCCTTCTTCGAGAAGCCCTCGAGGACTCCCACTCCCAATTTTCACGAGTTTGCGATGAAAATCGTCCATGGTGGCCGTCTGGCCCCAACAACACTACCATCCAACTTTACACCCTTCAACATTTCATTCAGAATATTATTCTCGAATCCAAGTTCACGAAATCTTCCTATCCAACATCTGGTCTTTTTGCCTTAGTGCCTCTCTTCAACTCTATCTCTTTTCATTACCAAGTGCACATTCGCCCGAGATGATTCAAAAGGATGAAAAACCCTGCCTTTTATTATTATCCTTTTCATATCCCAACTATCATTCTTTAACTTCCTCCATCATACTTTAAAACAGCGAGATAAATTTTTCGTGGTTTCATAAAGTCGGAGTAATGGAAGATTTTTTAAATCCCTCCCTGTCGTTTACGTCCCCAACATTTCTCATTTCCCTCTTCAAAGTTATACTTCCCAGCGTCTGAGAAAACACGTGAAATTGAAAAATGGAAGAAAATGCAAAAGGAATCTTCAAATATATACACGGCATATCATCCCACTCTCAAGTTATGTAACAGACAAGGAGCTGAAATATTTACACGCCTGAACGCACAAACCATTCAGCGTTATTAGAATACAGAAATACTCTAAGGAATGAAAACCAAAATTTCCTTTAATAAACTTAATTCAATTTCAATTTCTAAATTAGGATCAAATAATTTACAAATTAATGATTAATGATTTTTCATATGCCAGTCAATTTTTAATTTTAAGCTTTATACTTTAAATTAAAATAAACTATTTTTGAAAAGTTTTTTTATATTTTTCATAGACATATTTATTTTATTAGATATTTGGGAAAGAATATAGATTTGAATAGACTAGAATGAGCAGTGAAGGTTTAAAAGTAGGATCATGGAAGAAAAGCTTCGATTCGATAGACCGCAAATTGCCTTCATCATCCCTCAACCTTTTCATCTTTAGGTCAAATGATACAAGATAAGTGTAAAAGGAAGAATGTTCCTCCATAACATTAAATTATGAACCTAAATATCACTTTTGTCTCGAAAACCCAGTTTTCCTCGACAAAGTTCCTCTGGTTCAATTCCATTGAGAATGATCTGAAGGAAAGTGATGAGGATATTACATTAGACCCCCGAAACCCAAGGAAGATCAAAGGGCGAAAGAGTAGGCGTAAGAGGAGCAGCAAGCTCGCGTATGAGAAGAATAATGAACCCTCTATCGCCCACTTACCATAAAATAAAATTCAATTGGTTATTCTCTCATCCTCATCTGATCCCTACAGCCTCTTTTCTGCAAAGTTCACCTTTCTCCACCTTTCTAACTTGCTTCATGGCGACTCGATAGGAAGATACAAAGGAGTTTATGAGAGCCTTCAAGGTTTATCTAGGGCTGTTAAGCGTCTTAAGCAGTTTCTTGAACCGGCATAAACTTAATCACGTTTCCAATTTAGCGAGCTAAATGGCAGGTAGCGTTAAAAGTAAATGTCTCTTATCAAGAATTAATCCAGGTTCTAAACTACGCTTTTCCCCATACGATTTCCCATCACGAACCTCGAAACGCATATAATACAAACTCACGAGGAAAAGTCGAATAACTTGAATTTTATCTACCCCATATATTTATCATATAATCCTACATTTTCATCACAATCATACAAATAGGAATATAATCAGCTATATTCCATCATATTTCATACTTTAAATAAATAAATACTAAGACTAAATATTCTATTATGATATTTGAAGATAAATAATAATCCGATTAAGAATCAATGATTTTAAAGCTACAAGGCGTCAACCAAAGTGTATCAACATAAATAAAACAATAAAGAGTAATATGAATCCCATTCTCCAATTCATTTCATATTTATTCTCCCGTTTAAGCAAACATTAAGTCGGGAGATATTATACACGAGAAGGTTTAACCTTCAAGAAGTCAGATTACATCTTTAGGACCCTCATTTCGCCTCTCTCCAGTGTTAAATTTCCATTTTAAATCCGTATAAATTATCATCTGGAGAGGAAATGATAATTGTGCTCTGAAGCCATAAAATTATTCATCCAACCGAGTTTTGAAAGAGGTGAGAGAGGAGCAATAAGTCAGGAAATAAAAGAGAAATTCGAGTGAGAAACGAGATTGTGTAGGATGATAATAAGCATATCAAAGGGTCGTTCAGAACCTCTTAATCTCATAATGGACAAACCCATATAACTCCTTCTTGTTTACATTTCACATTAACGGACCAGAAATCACGATTTCATTCACATTACCCTCCTCCATTATAATGAATGCGAGAGTCAAAGTGCACACATGTACACAGGAGCTTTGCAAGTTTTACCAGCTCCGTCTGAACAAAATATTTAATGCTGCGTGACAAGGAACAAATGTCTCATTGGGAGTAATTGAGATTTCCCTTTATTGTTTATTTAACATCCTCGACATTGGAAGTCAAAAGACTTGAACTTGGGTTCACAAGTATTTTAAATATTAGATCGCATAATTTATGTTGATTCATCGGATTCTCACATGAAATGTTTCCTTTGTTGACAGACTCGTAAACTTGGAAGATTTGTGTTTATTGTATGAGAGAAGATCCGTTGAGTCGAGTTGACTCGGAATTGATTTGATGGGTAAATGATGTTTGAAATGAATGCAAAGTTCCGTCGTCGCTCAATCAGAAGCAGAGAGGATGGCGGTATTAAATAAACACGAGAGGAGAATTAAAGGAGGAGAATGTGTAAATATTTACTTACATCTATTAAATTATTCAGAGTGAGGAGATCTACTATGCAGACGCCGCCGTCGCCTCCTTCAACCCACGCCTAGTTGGATCTCCACAATGTTTCTCAACTTAAAGGCTCAGATTTCTCGAGATTCTATTAACTTCCGCAAACTCAATGAACATAAACTTTAGTCGAAGAGTCCCTAAAGAACAACCTAAGAACTTTCCACAAGTTCGACTCATTTGACGCGATTAAGGCTCACGGATTCACTCACAATCCTTTATTTTCAAACAAAAATCAATTGAATTGGAAATAAAATTATTCACATTTATTTACGACAATAAATATTAAAATAAATTATATTTATTTAAATAGGCTTTTTGACTCACAATTTTTTAACATAATTAAAATGAATTTTTTAATCCTGTAAAAATAATACGTAAAAATACTTGAGTTTAAAGCTTTATAGTTTTTAATTAAAATAAGTTTGACAAACTTGAATCTTAAGAAAAATTTAACACGAGTAGAAAGTATAGTATATGTGTTGAAAAAAGATCGAATTATAGGAACCAGGAATTTGAAAATTGAATTTCAGAGTTCTTCCGCAGAGAATTCTTTATTAGCCTCCTCTTTCACCTTTCCACTTTCCCAAACGGATATTTATTCCAAATTCGAGGAAATGCACTTTAGATTGAAAGCACACCAAAATCCTAATCCTTATATCCTTATTAAACCCCTTTATTGGTATATCCAACCCTTATAAAACCTTCCTCGTATTAACTAAAAGAAAAATCTTGTAAATATGAGTCGTGTAAATGTGGAGTCTAAATGGTTTGACATTGAAAATAGCTAAGCATTAAAAGGAAAACGCATAATGGTCGATAAACTCGAAAATGTCTTCCAAGAGTAGTAAAAGTTTTCAGTCTCATGATCGTTGCGTAAAGGCCCGAATACCTTCCCAAGCATTGTATACGCATTTCAATTTATGGATAAGGATAATTTGCATATGTATGGAGATAGAAACTCTCCATTTGCGTCTCTTCGAAGCTCCGAGATTTGGAAGCTCCTAAGAAGCTGTGGAAAAGACCCGCTCGACAATCCCCTGGAATCTTCAAAGTTTCTCTAGATTATTCACACAAGTGTGTGCATAGAACGGAGATTCTCTCCAGAGCAGAGCTACAAGATAGAATCCCTTAATAGCAAGATCCTCGTAATGGTCCACCAGACCCGTGTGGGGAAGACGGAACACAGAGAAGATCTCCTCTCATTTCAAATGCCACCATCTGCGGCCAATCTGAGAGAGCTCGGAAGAAAACAAGATTTTTTTTATACTTTCTCTTCCCATACTTCCTATCTCTCAAATCTCCTCCTCTTCTTCAATAAAAACGCTGTACATCGATATATACATTGTGATGTAAACAATGAAATTCGGCTGGAAGACTCCTTAACCTTAAAACCCCAAAATGCTCATGTGATGACGAGAGTTGTAAACAATGCATATGAGTTGTACAAGTGCACCCAGCCAGTATATGCGTTATTTTAAAGCTTGTGAGTTCGTAGAAAAATAACATTTTATAGCTGTATAGCTTATGTATGTAAATGTAATTGGCTATGAGAAGCCAAAGGACAATATTTATGATACGCATAGAATAACTTTTAACGATTTTTGACTCCCATACGGCCATTATGAGATCTCATGTCGTACTATAGGATCGTTCCTATTAAGAAACTATGCCAAGAAAAGTCGGGAAGGTAAGAAAACTTTCAGATTCGAATCTCCCATATGAATTCTCTTAAGAAGAAAAATCTCATAAAGTAGTTCGTCCATGGTTCAAGTTTTTAGGAAGAAATATTGGAAAAGCTCTTTTTGACTTCGTCCATATACCTTATCGGGAGATTTTGCTCATTTTTTGAGCAAAAAGATTTATTGCTTTCTTTTTCAGCTTTGCCTACCATTCTTAACCTCAAAGGAGCGCAAACCTCTTCTATTTACTCCTCACCTTTGCCCAGTTAACTCCTCAACCTCAAGCGTAGCTTTTTACATGAAATACCTTACTTAAGCAGAATATGAAATACATATTACAGTACGTTTATTACCTCATTTTAAACTTTCGGGTTTGAAAAGCATTAAATATTAAAATTGACTTTTCTTGTGGTTTAAGCCTAAAAAGATGAGTCGAGTGGAGAGGGGAACATTCATGACTGCAGAGATGTGAGTTAAACCCTGGTGGATCATTTTCTGGTGAAGGAATCATTTCTCTGAAACTGGAATGTCATTCCCTCAAAACCACCAAGTTCTATTACATTCAAGTTCCCATATATGAACCCAATATTCTCTCATTGAAATGTATTAGTCTTTTATAAATCTTCACCTAACTATCCCATGTTATCTTGGCTTCTTATGGCTCATACATACGGCCATGAAAGACACTTTCATAAATATATCCTCCTTACATCCCTTAATAATAATATGGAATGTTATTAGCCTATTCAGTTTCATGAAATCGTTTCAAATTCCCAGAGTGCTTCTAAATTCTAATTTATTTCATTTTCAAGTGTTCCATAACTAAAATTAAACTTTACATTCATTCAGAATATTTGACTATATAAAATATGTCAATGTAAAATCATAGCTTTATATTTATTATTTATACAGTGTTATAATTTTATAATGTTAATTTAATAAATAACATTGCAAGTATGCAAAAGAGTAATATAAATTATTAAAATGACAAAAATCCTAAAAGTCAATTTAAAATTATATCTAATTTTTTAAATACAAATTTTATTTAAATTATAATTAGATATGTTTTTCTCCTGCAGGTTTTTGAAGTTATTAAAAAGACAAATATTTAGAAATGAAACCTAAAAGTAATAAAAAGCAATCTAAAAAAAACTCATCTGTCAAACTCATTACAAAGAGTTCTTAAATTAATTGCGGAGGGAGCGGAAAGAGAGTTGAAACATGAGTCAAGTCACACCGTCGACATTAAACTCATATAAAAATCTATGGGTTTCTCAATGTGTATTCATCGTGCTGCACCTATCAATTGAAAAGCCGATTTGTCTTCCTTCTCCACTTCGCCAGCATTGAGAATAAGTACATTTGGGGATGGGAGAAGAAACTCATATCTTTGCCGGTGAGGTGGAAAGTACAAAGGTATGATGGGATTCATTCAAATGTTATGAGAGACCCAGTGAGTTCTAAATCACTCTCCTACAATCTCCTTTGCATAACTCATGTCCCGTCTATTTCATGTTTACTCCTCTACCTGTCGGTCCTTCATTATTGAACCCCATCGACATTCAAAACTCCCTGCCATCATTATAACTCGAAAAGTCTCCACTCCTTTAGTATATTTTATATCATACCTCTAGCTTGTACAAACCTCGTTCCTCGTTAAGCTTAATGTTCCCCGCACATTTCTTCATAATATGAAATATATTTGAATGTGGATTTGAATGTATGTCGAGATCGCTCGGAGCTCTGCATGGCTATTGAACCAGTAGTTATACCGGGAAGCATTTAAGCCCATATAATCATATACCTTCATCCTATTAATTCGGAACATTAATCTATCACAGAGACTCGCCCTGGCATTTCTTTATCCAGGAGTTCATTTCGCCTCGCGTTTTATGTGAATCGCCTCTCCAACCAATATCTCAATGTGAATAGTGATGAGATGGAATTTTAGTTGCAGAAGCTTCGCTGTCTTCTCTTACACAAACACACACAGACATTCAGACATTTTGCCTCGTCTCACATTTCCTATCTTTTCTTCCCATCCCATTCAACTACGGCTATGCCATTCAGATAAGCCCGATTTCTTATGGCACGACACAAAGGCTGAAACTTGAATCTCATACGAGCTCAAATACAGCTGACGAATCATGTTTTATTGAACCTAGAATATAGTTCAAGATACGAAAACTGGAACTTGAACACGAACTCATTTCGTATTCCGAATCATGAATCCTTAATGTACCTCTATGGAATGGAGATATAGAAAATAAAATAAATTGTCAATAAAACCAATTATTACTTAATTTACATCAAATAATTAAAATTGCGTTATTACCTACATTATAGTCGCAAAATTCCTGATAATTATAAGCAATTCAACTAAAGTAAATTACTGCTTATTTTAATAATAAAATTTTAATTATTATCTTTATTTAGAATATAAGATTTGTTTATTTAGGAATTATCCACAAAACTATTATAGAACATTCTTTCTTTAATCTATATTATTTTTCCTTTGTGTGCTAAATTGTTATGAAAATCCTACTGCCTCCAAGAAGCCCCGAAGTCTTATTCTGGCGAATAAATCCTCTCAATAATGCACGAAGCGGGAAAATTTCTTAAATGAGAGAAAGTAATGGGGAAATAATAACTAACTTATTCTCTTCTGTATCTAACTGATAACTCTAACAAAAGAGTTGAATGCATGATAAACCCACGGCCCATTACCGACTCTTATTATATTATTAACTCTCCCTTAGAACTCCTTCCATAATGAATGAATCTTCCTTTGCGCCTTTTATCGTTTCCTCTATATACTAATACAATTTCCACTCGCTCGCAAAATGTGCCAGAGCTCAATTTAATAGCATTTCCTCGTATTCCACTCAACCTCACACAAAATAATACTCCTATATCTAAATTCACTCAAGTGGAATATTGTTTAAGATTAAAGCCCTCCGAATTGAACCTTCTTTGACAGTATCCAAAATGAAAAGACGGATAGGAAAATCCATTAGGAAAATGCAAAGAGGAATTGAATAAATATTTTCTCTTCCCTGAGTCTTTCTGGTATAACTTGTACGTAGTGGGGTTGCAACAGACATAATGTATTATATACGCTATTTAGAAAGAAGACCCGCCGTCGACCACGCCACTAATTCTAAATACCATTTTCACTTGGAGCTCCCCACAATGAAAACATTGAAGGGTTGAAATTGAGCATTGAGCTCCTCTTTTCATCTCCCTTCTTTAATGGACTTTGAGAGTGAAAGAGAGGGATGAATAGAGCAAAGAACCAAATAAGGGCCAAGACTCAACTCCACACATCCTATCTCTCCTTAATAAATGGAAGTTCTCCTCTCTCAAAGATAAAAATCTGCTCAATTCAATAGACAAATCTCTTTAAATTATCATCAGGGTTCATTACCATATAAGAGACCAAGAGATTCGATTCCATCTATTCTCATTTCTCCTCTTGTCCTTCGATCATCTCCACGAACTACCAGACTTTCAGGGAAAGGAATTGCAGTTAAGCATTGGAGTAAAAACAAAGAGCAACAGATGCAAATTTGATCTGTACATAATGTGCAACAGTAGTGAGTATTCAAACAAACTTTTCAAATATTTATACATGTACCAAGGAATTTGATTTGCTCGCAAGATTCAATTAAATCCAAAATCTAGTTGCTTTAATTCCTTATCGACTTGATCTCCTTTAACTTGTTTAACCTTATTTGAATTGGAAATTGAGACACGGATCAAATAACAAATAAACTTGATAAATTCAATGTCAATCCCCTCGTGCTCCTCTTGCCATTGTCATTAAAAAGGAGTAAAAACTTTTGAATTTAAACAAGCCTTTATGGTTAGCAATAAATAATTTCCATTCCTCGTCATTTATGTTCGAGTCTTTTCAAATTGGGCTCCAGCAACAAGCACAAAATTATAACCATTTGATAATTCATTAAAATTCGTACATTATATAGGAAGTAGTAAGAAGGAGCAGAACATTAATTGTCATCTGAACGACATGAACCTCAAATTCCTCGAGAGTTCTACCAGGAGAGAAATGCTCTGTATATCTTATTCAATGATCCGGGCTGGCATTGAATCTCTTCGTTATTAATACGAGGAGTGGAAAAGGGGGGATCTGTGAATAATTCCATCATCAGCAGGGTAACTCCGACCCCCATGTGGCTCTCTCCTTTCGAGTGATACAATTAAAGGGAAACACGAGTGGGCTCATCAGTCACTTGAATGAGCAAGTCATCCTTATTCCATTTTACGACTCTTCCAGACTCTCTTGGTCTCAAGAAGGGACCATTTCCCCATCCTATAAACCCATTTGAACATCTCCATTATCTCAAAATGAAAGATGCACTTTACTTCTCCTCTTTACGTCCCACTCTGTCTGGATCATTGAACACGTCAACCGTTGTTTCATAAACTATTTATTATTTCACTCATTTAAACACGACTCTTATAATGACAAGTCTGGTCATCATTGAAAATTAATTAAGATATTAAAAGTAAGATTCCTTTCGTATTATTAAAATAAAACTTGTTTGTTACAATTATATTATTTAAAGAAGTTAGATTTTAATTGAGTATTGGAGTTTAAAATCTTTACCGAATTGTCCAAGATAAGAAATCAATTTGATCAGCGAGCTTTTGACCCCAATTGACCCTTTTTATTAGCAGAGTTCGAGAAACCCAATCCAGACGTAAATCTTTGATTAAAAGGCAAGTGTTCATGAAAGCCATTTCGCTAAGCCCTTTGACCAATTTGGCCCTTATGCCAAAAATGGGCCTAAAATTGTCCTTAATAACTTAAAGCAAAGGACGGCGGAGACTCGCCGGGTTTCATCCATTAATTCCAAAGAGGACGTTTTAATTTCAAAATTTTCCTCAATGGATCATTTATCTTTGAGGAAGAGGTGGGAATTTTTCACGGGTAATCTACCGGCAGTGAAGTTCTCCAAGATCTCCTATGAGTTATGAAGAATTCAAACTGCGTCCTCTTCCCATTATGAGCCATCGAAAAATGGTGTTATGGCAAAAGCACGTTGCCTCTCCCCACACACATGTGTGCCGAAGAGGCCTTAATTTCCTCTCAAACTTCGTTTTTATCATTTCCATTTGCTCCTACACACAGGCCAACCTCAGAGCGTCCAGAGAATGCGAGTGAGCAGATGAGCTCCAGGACGATGATCATCCTCCTTTATGGGGAAGAGCGGAAAGTGATAAAAATCCTCTTAATTTAAAACTCCGCCATTTCACGCCTCATGAGGAACGATATCCAATATTTAAAATAGGAGGATTTTTATGGCAAAAGACCCATTTGCATAAAGAAATTATCCCTTCTATCTCCCTCATAATCCGCCTAATGTATTCACTGTTTTCTTTTTAATATGAAAACTCGTCTTGACACTTGGGGGAAACAAGGGAAGACGGGGTGAAGAGCTCGAGTGTGAATCTAAATATGAAAATGAGAAGGGGAAAGTCAAGTTCGTGTTGTGATGAGGAAGGGTGACGATAATCACATGCACTTTTACCCCGCACCTTGCAGAATTTAAAATGAAAAATTTTCTTCAAAAAACTGCATAATTTTTATGCATTTCCAATACTATGGGCATGACAGTATGACCTTAAGCTCTCATTTTAACTTATAATGTCCCAAATAGAAAAAAAGTGAGTTTGAAATGTTGAACTTACATGCAACTTCGACAGTTGCCGGTTGACTTCTCTTCTGCCCACGTTTATTCCAAGCGACGCATTCACACCGGAACTTATTCGAGCCGAAAAAATCTTGTACATCCTCTTTCGTGACGTTCATCTCAACCCCCATCTAAGATATTTGAAAAAATACATGTTTAATGGTATCAAAGCACATTATAACTAATATACCGAGTGCATATATTATACACTAGCGCTGAGACTTGAATAACCCATTAATTTACCAAAATGAAGAGTGACTTATTAAAAAGTGGAGTTGATGAAAAGCCACCCCTGCTCCTTACTTGACATCCCATCGCTCTCAACATAAACTTTCCTTATTACCTCACTATGCATCCACTCGCCACATGAATATTAGATATAAGAATATATGATATGTAAAAGTAAAATAAAGGGAGAAAAGCAGGAATAATAAATTAAGACGGATCCTCTTACTACCTACCTACTATTTAGTAAAAGATACTTTTAAATAGAACCCCTCTATTAAATTCTTATAATGATATTAGTTAAGATATTCTTATATTGCTTTAAGATAAAATTTCGGTCTTCTTTAGACTTAAACTAACAAAACTTCATCAGAGTAAAAAAAGTCGAGGAAATATATAAGAGGAGTAAAAGTCAAGTTATTTCCCTATCTATCTTCATCTTTTAAAAACTTGGTCCTTATCTTTTCTTCGTCAGTTGTGTCTCTGCATGGATGTATTTACATTCACATATCCCTCCGCGGCATGATCAAATGAGGAAATGAGATGAAGGATGAGCCGGTGGGTATTATCTCTCATCTTCCTTACTACACAACCTTCCTTTGTTTTATGTCCCTCCGCTCTTGGAGGAATGAAAGATGAGTTTCATTATGATATTTCAGATTTCATAAACTGACTAACCAGACTCCTTTTAGTCCTTAAAAGGACTTTCAATGAGATCCTTTGACTCGCCCTGTTCATTTTTCCATTTTTTAAAACCATTACTACTTTTTAAATCATACTTTCCTTCTATGTTTGTATAAGCTAATATCATTATATCTTATATTGTTAGCCCTCCATTCTTACAATCATGGATGTTTGTGTGATATGCAAAAAGGACAATAATGTTAGTTTAACTCGATTCTCTCTATAGTAAGTAACCGCATCTCGGTTTCAGGCACATCAAAGAGTTTCACAAAAGCTCTTGTGTATGAATAAGCTGGAGAATTATGGCGAAATGAAAACACTCAAACGGAACAATAAAATTTTAAATTATAGTTCATACAAAGGGAACTCTCCTAAACAAATTCATATTTTTCTTTAAAGAAAGAACAAAAGCAGGGAAGGGTCATAAAATATTTCCAGTTTCTCATCTAAAAAGGAGATTTCTCTCTCGTAAAATGTTCGAGCCAGGAGCGGATCATTCCCGCGTGTTTGCAAATAGTAATCACCAGGTATCCTCATCATCTCAGGGGTTCTAAAAACTCTCTTTTATAGATTTCCTAGGAAGAACTTTTAAAGTTCTCCACATGTTTTACGGCCCTTGTGACCTCATCCCCGTTTTCACCCTGAGAGTCGCCATTTAAAAAGAAAGCTGACTTTTATTGTCTTCAAGCTCCTCTTTGAGCAAATTGTTCCGTCTCCAATTTTGGCAAGTACAATTCCGCGTACTTGAAACAATTTAAACAAGGGTTCCAATGTAATAACTTATTCTTAACCCCCTATTAAAGACACTAAAACTCGTGTTATCCATTCATTTAACAATTCATGTCTTTGTATTTACATCGCCTAAATAATGGTTATAATCTCATGATACTTACATATTGTTAAAGGTAAAATTATAATGTTAAATGTATCTTTGTACTTACAATGTGTGCTCCAGTATTATCGTGGGTCGAATTGTCAAATACTTGCTTCTTATTCGGAACGACTTTCCCATTGCATTTGAAGTAGATCTGGAAAATTACATACAAAAAGGAAATTAAGAAAAGACTTCAAAAGAGAGAGGCATTATTGGGAAAAGAATCAAAAGCCTGTTCAAGTTCTTTGTCATGGTTCATCGTTCTTACTCATTTAGCCAGAGTTGGAACATATTTAGTAAACTACAACGTTCAAGCCTGTTTCAAGTTCAACTATACATTGTTTGTGAATGGGAGGTCGGAAGTTTACAAAGAGTCCACCTCAGCTCATTAAGACAACTTTTACTGGTCCTTGTCCTTAAATCTCTGTTTATCCTCTCCCTTTCATTCGCCGTCTGACTCCCTTGAGTGACTCGGAGAGTCAAAGTCTCGTTCGGAATGAGGTAAAGTGTATCATTATGATTGTATAGCTAATGGAGAGCTTCCTCTCCCAGTAGTTGGAAGACATTAAAGTATATGGGAGGAACCGCACACACAGTGCCATTTCTCCGAAGACCTTCCTCATCACCGATGGTCTCCTCCAGACGCATCCAAGTACAGAGGGGCACACAAAGAAGGCCGCCATCGAAAGGGGGAAAGGACGTAACTTACTTTAAGAGCAGATGCAGCTCTGCATGTCAAAGTGGCTGGCTTGTTCCGGATGACAAAGGAGTCTTCTGGTTCCACTTGGAACCAACTCACATCGTACGCCCACGGTTCCCCCGTTGGTAATGACTCGGGGAACTTGGTCTCGTCTGAAATTGAACATGGCAGGTTTAATACTTTCATCTCATTTGACTCCTTCAACTAGCTACTAAATGCTCTTAAATAAACTCCTTCATGATCCAATTTATTCGAAAATCGTTAAAGAAAGAATGCGTGCCCACGGAATGCCACGAAATGACAGATTTGCAAACCAATAAACCAAACTATAAAAACCAATAAACCACTCTATTCTAAAAATAGCCAAATTATTTTATTTCGATCAAAATAATTTAAAGTTATTTTAAAATAAAATATTTTAGAAAAGACTATTTCAGTTTGTATTCATCTTCTTATCTCACTATTTTGGACGAATAAAATAAGTACCTATTTCTTCATCTTAAAAAATTAAATAACTAAATAAAACAAGTTTAAAGCTAGTAAATAGTATGTAAACTCTTTCACAGACATTTATAGACAAAGATATAAAATCAACATGAGAATGCGCTTGTACCTCCGACTCCGACTTTCATTTTTCATTTCTCATAACTCCAAAAGGGTGAATGAAGATGAATGAAGACCCGTGTAGTAAAAGAAATAATAAATGGACATTGGAATCCACATGGAGGAAATCATCCAAACAATTCATAACTCTCCGCTACTCATCTCCTGCTCCTCCATGATGAATGTCCATTGTCATGATGAGGAGGAATTGAATTCGAGTTTAATGTTTCTTATTAATCGGCCCTAAGGTCCGAGAGGGAGGAAAAGGATTAATGAAATTGACCTTGAGTTCTAGTAAGAAAGCCTTAAAACAACGGGCCTCGAAGGGAACCATGTCTCTCTCACAAATAACCAGCCTTGTTCATACACTCACCCACAGAAGAAAAGGAGATATAAGCCATAAGACATCAGATAATGGATACGTTGACCAGGGAAGATAAGAAGGAGCCCTTAACTCCACTTTACAACTCCTTCGACGAAAAAGAGGGATGAAGTGAACAGACATTGTCTTATCCCTCTTCCCACTCACCCTCTCCTTTACTTAAACTTAAGTACAGATATTCTGTATAGACCAAGTTCCAAGAAGTGAACCAGACATGGTGGTTCATTGGGTGAGAACGATATACATATATACATATTTATATATCCTCCAGAGAGACCATAGCACAGGAACTCGAATGTGTTCAGTGTGTTTAGATAGGGAAAGTATTGATAGGGATGAGGAGGGTGGTTCCATTAGAAAGCAGGATGGAGGAGGATGAGGGGCTTTTGAGAACATGGCACGTCCTACTAGGGCTTTTAAGAAGAACTTTTTCATTCCCAGTTGACTGGAAAAACTCTCTTGTAATTCAAAAACAAAAAAATGGGAGGATTCGACCCCTGCGACGCGCCCTTCAATTCATTGCACTTGGTGAGAGGACCTTTGAGGTTCACCTTCCCAAGGAGGCCTTACAAAGGTGGGTCATTTGCAACCCATCACAAGGAGAACAAATAACTATATTTACCCGTTTACAATACCTATTATTACATAAAACCCGCGAGATTTATATTCTCTACAAAAACAATGCTCCAAATAAAAATGAATTAGAAGATGTTAATTTTTTAAATATAGTGTTATTAACTATAAATTTTCTTTACTGTTTTGTATAGATTATGTGAAGTACGACATTTTGTATCAGTATAATGAAAAGTACAAGTGGAATATGAATATAATGGTATGTAAATAACGAATTAAAAAAGATATTCAAGATTTAAGGTTATAGAGTAAGGTTATAGAGGGACTTTGTTTGGAAAGGAAGTGGTAAATTGAGAATAAATGCAAATGCGGGGTATTTAGCCGAAAGGAAGTTGTAACGTTTATTTTAATGATCACAGTTTGTTTGAGAACGAAGTCTCCTCAGGGAGAAAAATATTGAATTAAAATGAACAACTCATCTTCATGAATAAACTTTAAAAATATCCTTGATCCTTGTTAATACTTATAATAACTTTATTCACATTTCTAGTTTAAGCTATAATGGATGAACGAGGAGCAAAAATCTGATAATTGTATTTAAAAACCATTTAAATATAATGTTTATAACAAAATATAAAATACTTTAAAATTATCACTCAAAAAGAACGAATCAGACGCACAAAAAACTTGAGAGAAGAGTGCGACGGTGTTAAATGAATAAAAATGTGCCAAAGAGGTTTGTAGCCTTCGAACCCTACCGTGTGTCTGTCGGGATGCCTGTCGAGATGCATCCATGCATATTAAATGTGCATTGAGAGGAGCTCTTATCTCCTCCTTTACCTAATTACGCCCTATTCATTGAACAGTGGCCGATTATTTACACCTGCGGGAGGTTTCAATTAACTTCCATTTCAGCCGAGGCTTCCACAACAGACAAACCCAAACTTCCTTTCACCGACAGTTGACACAAGTTGGGAGAACAATAAAACTTCGTTCAAATTTAACTCTCCTCTAACTTTGACTTCTTACTAATTTATTTAATTTATCTATTATAATTATTATTCATTAATTCTAAATAGTTTCATGGTTTTCAATGATGCTTAATAAAAGGCTTAAATAATTGGTACAGTTTTTGTAAATAATTTTTTAATTTTAAATGATTCTGACAATGCTACTTCATTATTTCAAGTGTATTAAGAAATATTTAGAATTTATCAAACCTTAAATATACAGTGTTAAGCTTGTTGAGTTAGTGAGTAAAACAGTGTAATGGTATAGTATAAAACCAATGATATCTCTGTCCAAGTTTCTTGACCCTTTGAGTCAAACTATTTGTATTTCTCATTTTTAAACCCACCATTGACAAGAATGAAGTTTAATCAAAGTATCAATGCATAAAATTAAAGGCTCAACTTCCCAGACGTCTCTCGACATGGACACTTTAATAGGAAAGAGAAGAAGGAGTTGGCCAGATGAGCCTCCAGGTACCATATTCCAATCCCTCCCATTAATCAACGGAAAATGGAGAGTGGTGTCAATAAAAGGCGGCTCATATAAGGCAAAACTCCTTTACTCGCCACTCATTACGAAAACATACTCTCATTTGTTCTTCTAACGAACTCCTCGACACTCCTCACATGATTGACTATTGACATTCGACACTCCTCAAACTTCCCTTTAATGGCCATGATTAAAAATTTCATGCATTATTAGCATCATCGCCCATCAGGCCAAGTTATTACCACTCGCACTATCATTCCTCTTGACAGTTTAACTCTTTTCCCCTTTAATGTCTGTCTGGAGTCGGTATTGTTCAATTTTTTATTATATTTGTCACTTTTCTTTATGAATTTTTTCTTCATTCCAATTATGTAAGTTCATTCACGTTCACACAACGTGTGCCATGGCGTGGTCACAATAAAGATACGTGTACAATGAATAATAAGCAAATTCTTAATGTAATCTTGATTCCTTTCTTATTATTGGTTAATTTAAAGAAAGTTTATGATTAAAGTTTAATGATGCAGATACACTTTTGGATCATTGAAGTATTTTAAGGATATAATAAAATCTAATTGAGCTTATAATATTAAAATGCACATATTAGGTACATAGTGTTAAATTTTGTATGGTTTGTGTTTACCTTCGATTTCGACGAGCGACGCAGAGACGCAAGTTATAAATAGGAGAAGGAGAGCCATAATCTTCATCTTCATTGTCACCATCGTTCGAAGATATTTGTTTTGGATCCAACCTTTCACTCTCTCATCGTGGAGATGAAACGGCCCTCCTAAAAAGAGAAAGAAAACACACAGAAGGGTTAAAAAGTGTTTAAAGGAAAATATATGATCGTTATTTAATACCTCCTTTGCCTTCTCTTATTACATCTTAATTTATAAACAATTCATTCCTCTTCTCAACGCAAACATTTCCACTTCGAGTCTCGATAAACTTCAATATATTAAATAGCCAGCTTACAATTTATAACTTCTTGTTCAGCTCGTTAAAGTTTTCACAATCATAAAATAAATAAAGTGAAAACATCGTTCTTTATAAATTTAAAAGATTCAATAATAATTATTATTCTTACAAATTAAATTAGTTTATGGAAATTTTGGTGTCTGAATAAATAAAAATAAATTTTAAAAATTATTGATTTAATATTAAACAATAAATATGAGGGAGAATTCGTCGTGTGTGTAAGTAAAGATTGAGGTAATTTACAATTTGACCCTTCAGATCCTCAATCCTCATTGTCTCTCCGGCTCAGCCTTTCCTCTAATCCAAATGGAATCGACGTGTGTAAGGAAGGAGTTCGTGAGCAGAATGAGATCCATCGAGTGAAGAGGGGGATGAGGAAAATTGCATTATTTGCATTGGAGAGATTGAGATGCGGCCTTTAACACTTTGCAATAAGGACACGCCACTACCCGGGTATCCTTCCAACACTCGTGTCCCCGGTCTTTTCACATAGCCCGCTGACTCAATCAAATTCTTCACCCCTGAATATCCAATAACTCCTAATTCCCAGCGTCTCTCTTCGTCCTTTCCGCCTCATCGGCCTCTCATCGTCGTGTCATAAAGAAGGAACTCTGCGGGCTCAGACCTTCTCAAATGCTCTCATATTGAGATTAAAAGTAAGATGGGTTGATAAAGAGAAGTTTTGGAGGCGGGCCCGCTATGAAGATTTCACTCTTCACATAAAGATCCCCTTCGACAGTCTTGGGAAAGACTGCTGATTCACTACATAGAACGCACTCTCGTTAAATGATGCCCTGTCATCAACTCCCGGGATGACAAGACCTCAGAGCCCAGACACATAAATTTTCAACTAAACTTTTTAAATCGGCCACACGAGGCGGGGGAAGGAAAAATCAAAAGACTTTTTTCTCTACTCTCGTCTTCTCGATACCTCGCTGAAGGTTTTAAGCCTTGGTTCCCTATAATGCTCCTTCAACTTATTATAGATTCACTACTGACGAAGAGTCCCATATGTGTTTCTTCTTTGGTTCAGCCACAATGTGTGTGGAGGGATACAATGGAAAAGTCAAACCTCAATTCGCTTTTCCCAAGTCATCATAATTGATTATCTCGAGCAACCCCTTTCCCCATTGTACTACTCGAGTCAACTTGAAAGTCAAAGTCTGTATGCATGAGGAGGAGGGAAATGATAAAAGATTGGGGCTTATATGAAGAGCCAGCCCCTTCTCAATTCTCGATTCCTCAATCTCAGAGTCATCAGATGGGTTGGAGTCGTCGTAAGAGCTTTTTCAAAAACTCCACACCTTCCGCAGATAAGAGGGAAAGAGGGGGAGAATGAACAGAACAGATGAGCCTGGGAGAACTCATCACTTTCAGATCCACAACAATGATCCTTGATATTGAGAGGCCTGACAGGGAAAGGAATGAGAACATTCTTCAAAAGATTATGCTTAAAAGAGAAATCAAATTATTTCACTTTCATTTGACGATAAAGATTTCATTGTTTTCTCAATTTATGTTTATTACAATTTTTTAAAAATAATTAACGATTAATTAAAAATAAAACATTGTCAAAATAATTTAAACAGATTGGAAATTCCGGCAATATTATAATAGTCAATTTATCATATGAATATAATATGAAATTATGATCAAAATACCTCTACATTTAGAAAATTATTTGTTAGATAATAGATAGATGGATGGATGGATGGTCTTTGAGTCTGAAAATCTAATATGAAAAAATCGAATTGGAATTCATAAAGGAGAGCCACTTAAATCTTTGGTAAACCCTTTCCTTTCAATCCTCTTCGATTCGGATTTCCAACTTGGAGATAACATTCATTAAGCCATGTAAACTCCTCAGACTTCCAAGAGAAAAAAGAAGTAATAATAAAGATAATGAGTGGTTAAGCTCGGATTCTCTACTGGCTCTCATCAATACTAACGATTCGAGTTCTCCATTCAGTTCATGTACGTCCAAGTGAAGGATTCTTCCCCTTTTAATCCACCCGACCCCTGACTTTATTGACCTCTCCAAATGTAATTGAGGTACTTACTTAGAATTTCAATACTTTTTTCCATTCATTTAAAAACTTCAAGTGAGTTCCTCCTCAAAAACGTGAGTTTCATTTCGAGAACTCTAACACCAAAAAATTCCTTTACTTGAATTAACACATTATGCCTATGATGCATAATTGTATTTAGTTCCTAGTTTCCTAGTACATGAGGTAATTTGTCCGTAATTTATTTTGAGTGTGTTATTAAAAAGTCTAAACATTTTAATGAATAATGATTTAGCGAAAATTCGTGTTAAACTCATCAAAACGAATAATTAAAAAATCTAACAAGTTCTTCACATTTAACTGTCATGCTAATAAACATCATCCTCCCTTATTGTACCCCTCCGTATCACGTCTTGAAATTAGAAATGCTCCTCATTAATATTCGAAGTGAAGAGTTATTCTCAACTCGTATCTTTTTCCTCAACCTTTGTTTTTACAGGTTGTTTTTAATGGCATCTTCCTCTCAACCTCTGGAGTCAGTTGTTAAAAAAGGAGTCATACAACTTGGACGTTATCTTCAAGAGTTTTTTCTCTTCAAAAGCTAATGATTCAGTCCTTTTCCTCCTTATCCATTATCGGAGGGCTCGGAAAAACACCGTTTCAATTTCAAGTCCCTCTTGATTCCATATATAAGGTATCGCTTTTCCCTCTCAAGAACCTCGCATTCACTTGTCATTCACATTTCGACCATTATGACTATCTTAGCCCTCCAACCAAGTGAGAATCTATTTAAATGGAGAGTTGGAAATATGACAAAGTGTTTATAATATCCGGTTGACTCTCCACCATGGCAGGTTTGTCTCTCTGTACCCCACTATTACGACTATTATGCATAGTAGTACCTTCACACACACATACACACACGCTCACTTGGAGGGATAGTGAGGGGAAGCGACAGAGACAAGTCATGAAGAAAACCGAAATGGAATTGAGCTTCGTACAAATCCCCAGTTCAGTTTCTCCAGCCACCTGCTTCACAACTCTAATCTCATATTTTCATTTTGAGATTGAGCAAGCCTCACTCACATTCACTTCCAAAACCAACGGTCCCCTCTTATAAGCACTTACATAACTCTCCTATACGTGATGCGATATAACGGCTCGTATGATCGATTCCTCGCTGAAGTACTCATATATTACTTATATACAAAAGTACGTTTGCACTCGTGTCCTATGACACTCATTGGTTTAGCATTATAATACGGAGTTGAGTCCAAGAGAAGAATTCCATATAGAATTATAGAAGGACGTATATATGATACATTTATTAAATACAAGACATACGAGAGAGCCAACCCGGGCATCAAATAAATATCCTGGGTTGAAGTTAAGAACCAGGAGCTTATTACTTTTACTAATATATGACTCAAGCCGGGACATTGAGAGCGGAGGAGCGGAGCGTAAAAGGAGGATAAATAAGGTCAGAGAGTGAAGGGTGAAGAGGATGAGGAGGATCATACATGGAAGGCGTTGTCTCAAATTGATTTCATTTCAGGTTAATCCTCCAAGTCAGAGTGGAAGAGGCTTTTCGGTGGTGGTGGTGAGGTTCATATGACATTTCCCCTGACTCCCTCCGCCTTCGCTCAGAGAAGTTGAAGGAAATGAAAAAGGATTCTTTACTACTGAACCACTGACACTACGACTGTAATAAAAGAGATAGGTTAAGCAGAATTAAGCTCCCACTGACTTCCCTCAATTCAAATCAATCTCGTTTCATTTCACATTCTCAATCCCAATGTCTATAGGACAAACTCTTTCGATATAACCCACCGACTCTTAAAGGCCAACACCCTCGAAATTCATATATAGAAATCCTCTTATCAAATCTCATTCTCTTTAAAGCTTTTCAATATTTATAATCCTTTAACTCTTCTGGCCGAACGAATAAATATGAAATCATGCATGGAACCTCCAACCCTTCTATTTCTCTACTCTCATATAACTTCAATCTGGTTGATAGAAGCATATTAAATCGTTTTGAGAACTGAATACAACACCACATACGTAGTTTAAAGAGTTGAATACAACTCATCTGCTTTGCTTACTCAAAGAGTTTTTGTTAATATAAATTGATGAAGGTAAAAGAGCATTCTACAATTTCTACATCATTATATGAAATGAAATGATTATCTCATGAATGAACTTTAATAGGAAACTCGTTCTTACTATTAATTCTAATTTTTTGAAGAGCATTGAGAAATTCATTCATGACTCATCAGATTCATCGGTGTTTCATCTATAAAAGTAAAGTCCATCAAACCATATAGCAATTGCTAGCTTTGGTTATGGTATAATATTATATATATATTTAGTATAGGATATATACCTTGATACTCTCCGTTGACCTGCTGCTGAGTGTAACTCAAAAGGAATCATCATTTAATTTCCACCCGCCCGGCTTCTAACATTCCCCATCAAATTCTCATTTAAATTCAAATTTTACCCTCAGCCCTCTCCACCATCGTCAAACCATCCACTCCCTCCTTCCCGATCAACACATTTGCCAAGGATAGGCAAAAGTGTTTGTGGCTGCTCATCACCCTCACACGATAAATTGGAATCTCGGGAGGAATTTGTAATTTTTTAATTCAAATGAGACAAACAGGATTCAAAAGTAGATAGAATTTGTCAAAATAGAAAATATTTATTGAACAGGTTAATAAGTAAAAAGTTTTGCTCAAACCCTTTCATATCTCCACACAAGCACTTAAGTAATTCATCCTAACTAATCCCAATTTATTCTCCAATGTCCTCAAATGTGAAAAAGGGCAAAGGCCCATGTTCTCGACGTGGTGAAGTTCCCTTTGACGGAGAGCTGAGTGTTTTATCTGAATCATTAATCATTGTGATTCGTAATCATAAGATTTATGCATCCGCATGAGTTTGAAGACACTTCGCCCTTCTTCGTTGAAGACTCTTAATAAATTGATTCGATTTATTAACACTGATCTTTCAACTCTCTCGAATTCACGCTCGAATTGAAACCAGGCTCTCGAAGACGAGTTGATTTAGGAAGTACTTGGGCGTATTTAGTCATATTAAGCCAAACCTTCTCTCTCGGGTTCTCTGTCCTAGATTTTAAAATAGGCTTCCCTATACACTCACTCACTTGATAAATGGTATGGAGGAGAATGAAAAGGCCGGAGCGATGTGTGAGGGAATTGAGATGAGTAATTTGTTTAATGAAATTGGAAACTGGGAGAATGAGTAGATATTAAGTTCATTAGTCAAAAGAGGGGAGGAGGACAACTTGGACAGCGTCGCTCTCCAAAATATTAATCCATGTGAGACCCAGGGAACAGATTGAGGATTATGAGGAGGCGGGTGAGAAATCAATACGACTCACACACCAACCAAACACACACTCGTTCACTCACAATCTGGGATGAAATCCGAAAATAATTATTTGCCAAACTTTACCTTGATAAAAAAAACTTTTAGATAAATTATGCAACGACCATGCATCCCTCGACTCACCTCTATTGAAAAACCACTTCTGGATGGAATATTAAATCCGAACCGACACGCTCACACAACTTTAATCACTAGAATTACAATGTTTGAAGGGGCTTTTTTCATGCTTTTTCTATTAACCATTTTATTTTGATTAAAATAATATATTAAATTAAAAAGTGACTTTAAAGCTTTTTGCTCATTTTTAGTAATTAAATGTGTGATGTATCAAGTTGTTCTTAGTTTGAAAAAAAGACTTCTTTGTTAGCTTTCGGGTACTTATTTAGCTTTTGGTCCTACTTGAAAGTAAACATTAACAATAGCCATGTTTTTTCCGTGTTAGAATGAGATTTAAAAAGAAACAAAACACGGGAAAACAGCAAATCCAACATTACGGGCTTGTAATTTATTTATGTCCTGCAAATTTCAAAAGAACCCAATTTCCCAAACACAAAAAGAACGAGCAAAATCTGCATGTAGAGCACATAAAAGACAGTCTCATGATGAAAGAGAGGTTCAAATTGAATATCAGATCCCTTTTATGAATCTCCCTAAGTAAAAATGGATGCCAGCTGAAGAGGCGATTTCCGCTTGTGCAAAGACGAACTATTCGCCTCAATCAAAAAATAATGGCAAAGAAGGAGAAGATGATTGGATTATAATAATAACCTTATACGCAACTCCCTTTGAAGTTCGTAAAAAAAGGAGGAAAGTAGGATTATAAATTGAAATAATAAACTTTATGTATGGAAAACCAGCTGGAGAGGATCTTACTCCACTTAATGTAAAATAAGTTCCGGTGTCTTCCAATGTAATCCTCTCAATAGGATTTACGTCCAACGTGTTATTCTCATAATATAAAAAGAAACATTTATTACAAGAGTTGGGGCTAAAAATGTGAGAATTGCTTCCTTACATAGAAAATGAATTAATCATGAACGTCCTCCAAATTGAGGTTTTTTATACTATAAACCTCTCATAGAAGAAGTGTGTCTTCTTCAAAAAGTCATCCAGTGATTAGGAGATAGTCGTTAGAGTTTATAATCATAATGAAGTTTACTACACGCTCAGAATGAGCCTCACTCCAGAGCTACAAGTAAAAGCTCAGTCAGTTAGTGTGTGTAAAAGTTGGGTGGACGTGGAGCGGTGACCGCCTGCTGCCTTAATCCTGAATGGCGAAAGGACAACATTGACGTAACCTCCCACCAAGCCAGCAACCACATCGTCTCATCTACTTTCTCGAAAGAGACACTTCCAAGCACAGTGCCTTCATTTCTCCTCCTCTCCTCATCTTCTCAAGTTTCTCAACACATCAGACACCTCCATCGCCTCCGAGAGGAATACACACGGAGATATAAAAACCAACTACTATGTCTTCTTCCGGACCATCATCGAGTCCCTGTGTGGCTAATGGATCCTCTTCTCCTCCTCACACATAAAGAATTACATTATCCAACTTTGGAGACTATCTGAGCTCTCGTGAGAGATGAGTGGAAAGCCTCAGTGTGATTCTTCAAAGAAGGTAATGTCAAACATAAAGCTTAAACGAGAATCACCTGCTGCTCAACTTGAACATCCACTACAATAATTACTGCAAAAACCAATACACTTTCCTATATTTTGTTCCTCTAAAACTTACGCTGACTCAATTTGTCGCTAAATTTATAAATATTTATTGAAAATAAGTTAAAATCAATTTAACTCTATCCAATCAAATTATTCTTGAATCTTGATTTAGGATTGTTAACATTAATAACAGTTTAAAATGTAAAGGCTTCTCGTGTTTTTGTTCATGTGTATGCCTATTTGATCTCTCTGTTGAGTAAATACAAATTCGTAGTAATAAGACAGGAAAAGAGATTAGCAAAGACCGGACTGAATTCAGTGAATTGGTGAGTTGTGGATACAATGCGAGTTGACAGAATGAATTTGCCTTTGAAATTCCCTTGTTGTCCGCCTCTATATAAAGCATTTGTACAATTTGGGGATTTGGAAACAAAGGATGAGAGCGGCTGAGGTTAATTCAACATAATTTAAGATAAGTGGATCGTGTGAGCGGGCGAGAGCCGCTCCGCCTGAGAAACAATAAACCGAAGAGATCCGGACGAGAAGAACAATGAGAATTCTGATGAGAGCGAAAGCCCATGAAAGTAAATTTAGCTCCTAAACATCCACACACACACACACACACACACACACACACACACACACTCTTCTCAACTTCCCATATTCCATGGAACTTGGGAAAAGCAGTTAAATATACGTGAAACGCATATAATGCACACAGACACATCCAGCCAAACTTGCACACACTCATCTAAACTCTAAAGAACTCTTTTTTATAGGATCACGAGACGATGCGTGATGAGTTTGGGCGAAACCCTTGTAGACAAACGTCAAAAAAACCTCAAAGTCAGTCAGAGACACTACATTACTCACATAAGAAGAATAACCTTAGGAATCCTCAAATCCTCCATTTTTACCTACCTTTAAATACATGCCTCATGTTCTCTTACACTATCTCTGTACATGAGTTTCTAAATCTAAATTATTTAATAGTTGAAAAAAGCTTAAAAAGTAAGTATTATATAACAAGCCCCAGTGTGCATCCTTTTATCGGTCTTTTTATATTAGCCAAAGGATAGACAAAAGGGCGGAATAATTGGTCATAAAAAATCAGAGTATGAAATATAGATATATGAACTCACAATCAGTCAGAGAGTCTCATAAAAAGAAAGGAGAAGAAAATGATCATGCAATCATGAAAATAATGACAGAGTCCCACATCGACTCTTACTTTACTCACACATAAGCCTTTTATCAGACGCTATCTGAGAGACAATACACCTCACATTCAGTCTGTTGTCTATATGTTTTCCCTTCGGTGAGCCTCCAGGTCATAATTTTTACCCGGCCCGAAACATATCATATATTTTAAGAATCATCCAACGATTAGCCATTGGGCTTTCATGAACCTTTTTGAGCCCCTCACGAAAATCAAAGAAGAAAATTCCTTGCTAGTAGAGTCCTTAATCTCATTTTAATTCCTCATTCTCCTCCGACATCAATTTCAACTTTACCAACATTCTTCAATGTAATTTGACTCTCATGCATTTTAATATTAATTTTCAACTCATCCCACTTGTGTATAATTTATAAGGTATGTCGTAATACAATTTCAGTCATTTTCTCTTGTAATTTCAAATAAAATGTTTTCAGATATCTTAGACGCTCCTTGGTCCATCAAGACCTACAAAGCCAGCGTCTGGCAGAGTGCAGTGAGATTCATTAAAGAAGAATGCTGAAAGTGAAAAAAAGGTATCTTAATTCTAAAAGGAGAGTCATTTGAGTCTTCGGCCCTCCGAAAGTCACGGATTTGTTCAAATGGCCGTAAATTACAGAGAAGGAAAAGGGGGCTCTTTTCTCTCAAAGCATCGCTGAGGGCGAAGGGACTTGGTCACTAATTGACTACCAGCCTACAGCCAAAAACCCAAAGTTACGCATCACTGAAGGGACCCCCATTAATTCTGTACCTGTGTGTCCATTTCCCAAAAAACCCACGAAACTTCTTGCCTTAATTTCCCACTACGGGAATAATGCCTCGAAAATGACCTCGTCCCTTTATACAAATGAATAGGAGAATTACACCCTTTCCACACACAACCAGAAAATCCACTAAACAGAAATATCCATTTCTTACATAATAGTTCTGCTGCAGATTGCATGGCTGCTATATACTATTTAACTAATCATGAAGTAAATAAGCATATATGGTCATACGATCCAGTATATAAAAAAACGTATATTTTAGAGCAAATAGTAAATAGTATTAGGGTTTAAGTCAGTGTGGGTTGGCAGTAAGTCAGATGGATTGTGCTTACAAGGGAGAGAATGAGGAATTCAGTGTGTAGGGCCTTCAAGGTCTAACTCTTATAAGATTTCAAGAACTATATACTTACTTAGCTAAAGAGAAGTAAGAATATCCAAGTCCCTTAAGACAAAAAAGGGATAATAATAATAATAAAGAAGGGAAGATATATAATCCCCAATTCAACTCCTTCAGCTCAATCTCTTATGAAACCGATGACTGATGACTCTCTTGCTTCAAATATACGAGCCCTTATCTTCTTCCCCTATCCGAAACACTTTTACACGTATTGGTTCCTTTATGGATTCCTCATGCTCATGGAGTCAAAAGACTTACAACTTTTGGTTCCTCAAAGGTCCCTTTCCTTATTCGTCCCTTGACATGTAAAATCACTTTAAACAATGATGAAAATTCTTCAAATATTTATTATATAAGATCTCTTATACCTCTTACAAAATGTAATTTTAACCTACTCACTAAAGCGTACGATATAAATTTATAAATGTAAATTCTATATAAATGTTTAGAAATATAGTTATTGTTATTTTAGTTAGCAACTCGAATCAAAACAAAACTGAAAATTTAAAACTCTAAAATGGTAGATTAATAAAACTTTATTTAGAAAATAATTTGACTTTTAATGAAATGATCAAGCATGTGATAAAAAGAAAGAAAAAATTCAAAGTTTAGTTCAAAGTGGGCGTAGTGAGATCGTAATGAGAGGAAGTCATTTGTTATGCATCTGATAAACTCATCGTATTCAGCTGCTCGTTCAGTCCTATTTGATGAGTTCGTAGCATTTGAGAACTGGCTCGTCTAACATTAAAACAAATTCCGTATATCATGTTACATTTATTCTCTCATTAGGCCATTGATCAATTCAAATGATTTTTTAACTTTCAAAGAACAGAAGTTTGAATAATGGGAATTAATTAGGAAAATCTTTGAATCAACACTTTTGAAGGCTTAAAGATCTATAATGATGATTATATGAAATTAAGTGTCAAGTTATACACGAAGTTATGCATTGTGTGACCATTAACAAATTACCCTATATATTATTTGACTAATACAATCTTCAAATTATCATTAAACATTTGTTTAAAAGTAAAATATTAAGGACAGAACTGACGCCCACTATATACTTATGGCATACCATTTTAAATATTATTATCGTTGTCTGAGATGTCCCAAATTCATATAGTATACAGTATATGATTATCTATATAGGAGTTTCACTAGACTTATATTGCTAGCTAATGAACCAGAAAGAACCAAATTAGGACCATTCGGCTTTATGACCATTTTTAAAATAAAAGACCAAACACATCTTTTATGACTTTTTCTCCCTATATAATAATTTTATCAATAATGTGTTTTTCCCTTCCTCCCCAACCTGGCCAAACTAATGAACCACATTGTCATGTTCCATGTTAATTTGGAGCCTAAAATTGAAGCATCTGATCTTTCACCATTCAAAGCATATGGTGTTATTTGACTGATTGTGAACACAAGGGTGAAGAGCCATAAGAGTATTTTAAGGGGCAGAATATAATGCCTGTTCACTTAAAGTAATAGTGGATTTTCCCTGTAACCTCTCAATGGCTAAATGGTTCTCAAAAATAAATTCAGCCTCTATATATAGGAGTAGAACTCCAAGAAAGGGAATCGTAAACAATGATGATTGGACAGGTGAATTTTCCACTTCATATTTCCCCTTTGTAGTTCCTTATTCTTAATTCCTTATACATCATATAAATAATGGTGGCACACAGGGAGAGACGTCAAGAGCATTAGAGAACAACAAGATCCGGAGAATCCACTGGCAGAGAAGTACATCTTAAACAGTCTTTTAACTAAGGATTCATTCATCCTAGTTGGCCCATTATTTAAATTTTGGTAATAGTGAAGTTCTATTCGTACATGGAATGATTTTCCCCATTCGCTCTGGATGGTTAAGAAAGGGAAAACATTATTATCCACACGGGATGGAAGGAGATCCGATGAGGTTGAGGAGCCAAAGGCATGCATAGAGATGATCTTGCTGAGCAGGTGGACCACTCAAAGACATTTTCAAACAAAGTACCCCTGGGTCCCTCGGTTGGAGGCTTACACACAGGAACACATGGGTGCTCCCTTGACTTATTTATATTCTGTCTCTTTAAAAGTATTTGGAAATCTGGAAATCATAATTGTTTCCACCCACTCACTCGCTCTCGTATTTTTTTAAATTTTAAATGAAAGATTTGAAATCTCTAAATTAGAAATATTTTAGACAAGTTTCACTTATGTAAAAGAAATTATGAAGGTTTATTTTATCCTTTGAATCTCGGCTATATTTTTATGTGACTTCCTTTGACAGTTTTTAATTTATATGCATCGAGATATTTTAAGCTAATTTACTTTATAGGAATAAGAATTATGAAATATCAACTTACTTTACGATCCTCGTATTCTTTCCTGCGAATATTTCTTTTAAGATTTTCAGTTTTTCCAATGAGCGTCTTCAAACTTATAGCGAAGTTAATTTGGTACAAACAATATTAAGGGCCAATCCATTAAACTTTCTTCGTCCAATTTCCTCAAATCGAACAGATGAATTTAATTTACACTTGGAGAAACAGGAGAGGAGAAAATGGACGAGGAGAGAAAATGAAGGATCGTAAAATGTAAGCAAGAGTGCGTAAAATCCACGTATACAAAACGGCGTTCTCCACACACTCTAATCCACTTTCACTAATGAGAATTAATCTAATCACTCAGTTAATTAAATTCCTCCGTTCAAAGAGTTAAACTCTGGCTTGTAATCTTGAGTCTCTCGATGGCTAAAACATCTCGCGAAAAAACTCTCCTTTGTGCTCACACACTTCTCTTGGAGGCTGAAGAATTGTTTTTGCCCTCACGTGGTCTCTGCAAATATCCTTTTCCAGTTGATTGACGGAAAGAAGAGAAAGAATTCCTTTTTGCACACAAGATCCCTTTGTACAGGATGAATAATCTTTTTCGTACTCACTCGAGATATTTAAATAATTCAATTTCCTCTCAAACGTCTGAAGAGCTCAGCAAATATTTCTGAATACGCGCGTGCTTTTCAAGTTGGTAAAAAATACTTAACGCCGATAAAATCGTTTAGTTAAAATTAAAATTACTTCGAGTGTCGAGTCGTTATAAAAATTTCTTTATATAGAAGAAGTAAAATTCCAATTTTAAAGTTTCAAAGCAAAGGCTTTAAAATATAAAAAACTATTTTCTAAATAATATCAATTATCAAATTCAAAAAGTAAAATATTAAATCCAAATGTAAACTTACAACGTGTCTTTGTCCGATTAATTAAAAATTCAAAACACTGAACTTTATCTTGAACTTCTATAAGGTTAATTAACAATTCTTAAAAAATTAATTTAAACATTAAATTAAACTGGTTTGGTTTGAATAGCTACGATGTTCAATCCTTGTTATTTAAAAGGGGGAATTAAGATCTCGTCCAAAGAGATAAATAATCTCAAGGAGATGACACATGGATGAATGTGAGACTACTGAGTCGAGCACGTCCTTCCTCCACAACGGACTCAAGCGAACTGACGAGGGAGCATAGGCTGTGCCATAGGGGCCAAAGAATCTTCCTGCCTTGCTCCGCAACCAACAAATGCTCTCCGTCCACAACCCCATATTAAGATCATCGTGACCAACAAACCCTTCTTACACCATGTATTCACTATACTACAACCAGGACCAAGACCCAACAGAAGAGACTCTTCTGAAGAGGAGAACACAGGAGAACCATGCACATACTCAAATGGTTATACAATATATAAAACTATGGAGGAAAAGATGAGAGAGGAATCACTTCGACCATCTCCCGAGAGCCCATATGGAAATGAGAGATTTAGAAAAAGGGCCTCGAGAGGAGGGAGCCCTTTGGGTTGGCGTTCCATTAGGAAAAGCCAATGTCCCTTTTTCCTACCTTCAGGCCTCCTTAACGCTCAGGGAATCTGTTCTGGACCGACGAAAGTGCATTTTCAAATGGTCCTTTACACTCTCGTCTACACTAGTGGATCTCTCTATGTCCTTATCACTATCACCTCTCCTAATCCTATTGTCCTCGTGTGTTGTTCCCCCCTTATGCTCTTTTATTATAATGTCCTTTACTTCCAGATATATTTAGCTTCATAGATCTTCTCAATGTAAGCAGAGTAAGCACCTTTGGTCATATAAATACAGAATGTGCTGTGTGGTTCTATGCTATGGTTAAAGGGTCCTATGGTTTAAGGATGTATTTATGATGAGGGTTCTCTCGGGCATCGACAAGAGGTTCGCCTAATTAGCATCTCTTATAATTCTGGTAGTACACCTTCTCCCGTCTCGTTCGTTTCCTCCTTTTTTTGAGGGTCCTAGTGAGGTCGACGTCTCGGTATTTAATAAAGTACACAAATTACACGGGGAATGGATCCGGTCCCTTTCAACTTCCCTACACGACGCTCCGAAGGCATCAACCCTTATAATGCTTGTACAAACACTAGTTTTTCATAATACGAGCTAAACACGAATACGGCGAAGGTAATTCGACGGATCATGGAGTAATAATTCTACTAAATTCATTTTTAAACTTTTCCAGACTCTGTTTGTGCTCCTGGAGGAAGCAGATGCATTTCTGGCATAGATGAATTACAAACATATATCCATGATAAATGATTTTCTCCGTATATAATCTTTTTGAGATTCTCCGACTATACTTACATGATTAACATTAAAATAGCCCTTACGATTTTAGATCAATATTATGTACCATTTAAAATAAGTTTTTGCTTAGATATACAGATTGTAATTTTGTAATATTAATACATGAACATGTTTACGATACGGGTCTAAAATATTATTAACTATGAAAGTTCCACTATAAAGAACCGTAGCGGAGCTTTTATTAATCATTGACAATTAATCAAATAATGAATAAGCTCAATGAGTTAATTTCACATACCAAGTTTAAAAACATGATAATTTCCAGCATCATTTCCTAGTGAAACTCCACCTGAATAAATCGCTATATAATGAAAGAGAGTTTATGTAGGTGAGCGTATGAAATATGAAAACATGCATGCATAAAACGATGAGTTATGCTTATGACTTTCGACAGAAGTCATAGGTTAATGCAAAAGAAGACTCCTCGTGTGGACCGTAAATTAAAAATGTCATTGGAACGCGTCTGGTCCTCCTCGTTTTCAACTCACCGTTTTTCCCACTTGGTTTTTTCATTAAAATAAAAGTTTAATACTTTTTGAAATGTTATGAAAAGACACGGCGAGAAACTCTTCAATGAATCACACGTTCCTCAGTCTCTTATACACACAGAAAGAAACAAACGCCATCAGAACTTTTAAACTCCTATGTGTTTGTCGAGAGACGGAAGTATAAATCATGTTGCATTTTTATATTCCCCTTTTGTCCAATTCTCCTCACCAGTTCCTCCTCTTTCCTCCTTTATATCATTTATATTACGATAACTCGTACGTATGACTTACGTGAACCAAATAGACCATGATATTTTTCTAGTCACATCACGAAAAAAAAGTTCCACAAAGAATCCCTTCATTGGGCTCCGGGTTGAATAAGAACAGCTTCATCTAAATTATATTTAAAACCCGATGAAATTGAATCTAAAAGCGATGGAAAAGGTTCTTTATGTGTGACTCCGTGTATGAAAATGCCAAGGGATTAAACAAACAGAGGAGCTGAAAGGATAATGACTAATAGAAATGTTTATTTATTTGTTTACGAGGGCTCTTAGAGGTAATTCATGACGGAGCCTTGTCGTCCATTCATCAGGAGGAGAAAAATTAAAATACGGAATAATGTCTCCGTTCATTTCAAATGTTTGCAGAGGGATTTGAAGCGTGTGGACCGGGTTCGAACATTATCACTTTGCTCGATCATGTCTTTTTCTGATGAGGCATTAAGAAATCTCTTGTGTCCTATTCAAATAGCTAATGTGTTTACTCTTCCAACCACGTCAAACATTATAAACAGAGGCTGAGAGATGAATTTATTATATTTTTTATGCAAATAATTTTAAAATTGTCTTAAAGCTTAAAGCTTATTCATTGCAAAAAGAGAATTACGATTTACTGCTAATTCTCAATATATTCATCGTTGATAAAATTGTGATAAAAATATTTATCAGTAATTCAAAGTGTGCAGATTAATTGGATAAATGAACTTCAAAACTTTTAAAAGTTCCATTACAAATTAATATTTAATTAATTAAAAATAAAGAAATGCTCGACCACAAAGTTGTGTATCTTTTCTGTACATAAGTTAGGGAGTTTTCGCTGACAGAGATTTCCTTATCTCCCCTCACCCATCCTTCAATTTCCATCTGTCTCGGTCTTCCTTCCAATTTCTATAAGATTTTCTTTCCAGATTACACGTTCATTCCTATTTCTCTACTCTATTCTCCGATATTCTAACAAACGATCGAATCTCTGCGTTCGTTCCTTAATAATGAATTCCCAAAAGGGCAAGGAAAACTTTGCCCCGCAAAATCACGCAGAAAGAAAATGGTGAAGGTTCTGAGATTAAGACCCTCACGAATGCCCTCCTGTTACATAACACAAAAGTTTGAACACTTTCAAGTGAACCAGCTCTATTGAAGAGAAGAATAAACCTCCTTGGTGCATTATGATTATTCTTTGTATTCCACTAAAGAGCTGCTAAATGGTCAAGTAGTTCTTGAATGTGATGCGTGAGAGAAAAGTAAAAGTTTAGTTATATGACCAGCTGAATGCAGAAATAATCCTGGGTGTAATCCCTTGTTAGACTTGTGTGTGTATGAAATGTTTCAAAATGTTCGTCTCATGTTACATTTCTTTTGATTGGGCTCTCAAGACCTTCGACGTCCTCACCATGTTCATTTTATCCTCATAAAGTACTTTTCAAACGAGGAGCGGAACTTAATATTACATAAACTTAAATACCTTATTAAGCCGCTAAGTATATCATAACCTAAATTATAGCCATTTATTTCTTATATATCTTCTCACATGTTTAATATAGGATGACCCTATTATTACCAAATACTACTTACTTCGTATTAAGTAATGATAAGCGTGAATAAGATTTCTGAAGGGAGGTAAGCTGAAGGATCAAATCCCGAGATTCAAATGTCCATTCAAAGATTACACGTTACACCGTTTGTTTGGCAGTGAATTGTCAGGGAAGAGAGATAATGGAGTCCATAGAAGGAGAGATAAAGCAATGCCGACCTTTAGAATACTCCTATTATCATTCGTGTATGCAAAACTCCGCTACACGGATTTGACTCGTTTTATAAACCGATCCTTTTTAAATACAGGAAAAAATCGTATTTTCAACTTTACTTTACTTTACATCTTTTTTAAACTATATTACCAACAGTACTACCCAAATCTAGTAGTTTGATTTAAAATGGAACAATTTGTAAAAACTCTGAAGAAACAATGTTTAATAAATAGAATTTTTCATAAGCTTTTTAAAAGGCATTTAAAGAGGAAGAGAAAAATCATTTTGACAAGAAACAGCTTAATTCTTGTAATGAATGAGAAAAGATTCAAAAGGCACGATTTTTATAAATGAGGAACAATAATGAATGAGACTCCTTTTGAAGACTATGCAGTATCTTGGCAATGCCAGCGGAGAAATTCCTTTCGCTCTTCAGTTTACTCTTATTATCACAAACATTAATTTTACTCATGAGCTCATGACTCTCGTTAGAATCTCTGAAATATAAATATCACAAAGAATTTACAGTTTTTGTTATTAATCATTTGATTTTTAAAGATTTATAAAAATTCTTAGAGTTTAGAGTTTCATTTAATTTGTACCAATGAACTCAACATTTATAACATGTTTTCATTATACACATTTTCAAAGATTTTTTTGAACTTGTCTTGTGGTCAAAAGAGTTCTTTTAAGATATGGTTGAGAGAAAAGTCGTTCGTACACACATGTAAGTTGATCCAAACAGAAAGAGACACATTTTCATTTCTTCGGACGACGAGAAACTTGTGGGGTAAACGAGGGTTGGAGACTTCATGTCGCTAATGAGATTTGGATATTGGACCAACATGGGCCAAGACCCACAACTGTATTTTTGAACTTAAACCCATCCGCTCTTCATTAACCCAAGAAAGTGAAAGATGTGGTGGAGGAGGGACGCCTACTACACAAATGTTACTTTTCTTAATCACTTTGTTAATTACAAAGGGAATTCTCTCAAATGTCCCCTCGGTCTCCTCGGCCCTTAAACTCACTCAACATTCATATATTTTGCTGTCCAATAACATTCTTTTGTATAACCGGTTGATTTACGAGGATATCTCGTACACAGATATTCCCTAATAATTAATGAATAAAAGAAACACGTCTTATCCTTATAAATATTATGTATTCATCTTATTAATATAATTATATAATTAGCCAAGTAGTAATTGGATAGCTTTAAAATAAACTATTCTTTGCAGATTGAACATACAATTTACATTGAAAATTGTCGGAATCCATTAATTCACTAAATATTTGAACTTAAAATTGAATATAAAAATATTTTATTTTATTTTTAGTTATGATTTTGGAATTAAACGGTTTAATATTTCTCTATTAAAAACAGATAATGATTCATTTTTGAAATCCATTGAAATGTTGTTCAACTCCCTCGACGAAGATTCACTTGTACCATGTAAATCTCTTCAGCTCACTCCATCTCCATAATCTCGTCGCATTCCCCAGAGTAAAGATGCTGAAGATGTTCGAGTGCGAGCAGATGGTTTGGTAGGGCTTAATGAAGGGATGAACCCTCCATCCCCCTTATAATAGGATAAGTAGAGAAGACTATTTTCACCCCGGTTCGTCTCAGATGTCAAGACCACCCTTTAATAATTTTCATCCCTCCTTACCCCTTTTCCCTCTCTTAAAGTTAAAGGAGACTCTTTGAGCAACTTCCAATATCTTGCACACGTCCATTGAAAGATATATGGAAATGACCCTTTTGTTTTAAGCACTTACAAGACCCACACACACGGCTTATTTGAGAATAATAAAACTAGAAATGCTCCTTTACTTATATTACTCTTTACCAACTCGTAACTTCTAAGGAATGCATATTATATTAGTTAAATATAAGGTCATTGAAAGATGGAGAGGGAGAAAAGGTTAAAACATACGGGATGAGAAGGGTATAGTCATAAAGTAAGTTTTTATACACAAGAATTTATATTGTATTATAAGAATTCCACATTCCATAGGTTAAAGAAGTTTATAAAAGAGTGCAAGGAAGATAAAACACGGATGCATTTGTAGAATATATCAGTTGAAGATAACTTCTTGAATTTAATCTTATTGGAATTTTTTCCTAAAAGGTGACAAAGGGTTTTAAGTTTTTGCACCAGGAATGGCAAATGAGAGGATTTGTAGGGGGGACAGGTGAAGAGGCCGGTGTTGGTGGATTTATAATTTAATGGTAAATATACTATTTGGTTCTCTGAAGGTAAAATAGGCTTTAACCTCTGTGTGATTGTTTTATGGCCGTCATCTCACCGACCCTAATGAAGAAATATTACTCGCATTCGACTCTCCGCCCTTACATTCCCGAGCCTCGTCGTGTCCAGAGAGGAAATTATCATTTATACAGCCGTTCAGCCACGACGTGGACGTTGAGACAAATAAACATTCTGTACGCTTCATATATAGTCATCTTCGTCAGGGAAAATTCGTGTTTTATGTCTGCGAAACACCAAGGAAAGTTCACATAATGCTTTGTCGCCCATTTACAAATTCACAATGAGAGAACTAACAGAGGAGTTGTTAATCGTAAAGTTTTATTGGAAAATTATGGAAAAGTAACGTTAAAAGTATCAGTCAGTCACTGTTGAAAATCGTTATATTTCTTTAATTAATTAATAAGAATATTTTGATGACACTATTCTTATTATTATATTGATATTATATAGAAGCTGTATTAAAGAGAGAATAGCGTTTTGTAAACTAGTGATTCAAATTAAATTTTTAAATATATAAATTAAATTAAAATATTTTAGATATATTCTTTGAATTTTAATTATTTAACTGAATTTTTTTGCCATTTAGAAATTATATGATGATGAAATTAAATAATGAGAACTTTATGGCTAAGGGGACTTTTAATGTATTGAAAGAACAATTCATTAGGAATGAAATAAATACGCATAGGAATTTGTGAGGAATCAAGCGTCTTATAAACTAAAGAGAACTAGCAATCTTCCTCAACCTTTTACTTGTTTCCCTTTTTCTCATTTCTCGTCCTCGAATCTCCAAGTGGAGGAGGGTGAGCCTGAACTTTCTTTTCTAACTTTTACATTAGAGTCAAACATACTATCACATACAATGCCCTGCAAATATTCCGCAAAGGAACTCAACCGGGAAGTCAGCTTAGGAATTAAACCTTATAAATTCTGTTCGTTCTCCCTCTTAATCTCACAAGTAAACAATATTCATTCTACTTAAATCCCTTGTGTCCTCCTTAATAATATATCTTGAACCTTGAAGAAATTGAATATGCAAGTATATTTAAATAATACGGATATAAGCAAATATAGTAAAACTCAATAATTAACTCCTAATAAGTGTTTGAAAAAATCAAGTCTTTTTCCATACCACATTTGTTCGAAAGTTGGCCGGGGTTCGAAAGATGGACCAGATTAAACCAGATAAGAAATTAATCAAAATTATCTATCTGTTGTAGAATTCTTATACGAGTGCTAATGATACATCATATAGCTGGGTTATTTATACTTGTTAAAACAAGGATGAATAAAGGTTTATGGTTTAAGTACTAAAAAAGATTGAATTCTTCACTCGAATAGAGGGATTTGTACAATGAATTTTCGACATTATTAAGAGATAGCCGGGGCTCGAAAGATGGCCCCAACCATCTTTCGAACGAATGCGGTATTATGGCTTGTGTATGGCAAATGTCAATAATTAAATAAATTCTTATACATCTATATTTATTTTAATTAAATGTCGTATGAAAGAATAGTAAAGATTTGGGAATTCGTGTGCTTTGGAAACTCGGCGGGTGATTTTTAAAAATTGCATCCTTTAGTCTTTATTATATATTTATTAATATATGTATCTATTATTATATATCTATTAATATATCTAAAAAGACTAAAGAATCTTGTAATTTTAAAAAATCACTCGCCGAGTTTAAAAAGGCCACGGATGCCCAATAGCTGAAGTTCAGACAGCTTGTCTCCACTCCGAGGTCGTAAATATTCCTCGTGAATTGTAAATGGTCTCCATCTGGTCCTCCCCCGTCCCTCCACCAAAAACTCACCCTCAAACGACGTTCATGGAAGAATATGATAAATTCTCTTTAAGCTTCGTTAACTTCTCCATACATCTAAATTGGCAGTTAAATAGTCTTCTCCACTATCTTCATCCCCACCAATTTCAACCATCTTAAAGAAGAAGGGCAGAAAAAAATAGTCTCTTAAGCCTTTATAGATCAAACAATCTTTTCTTGTTTCACTTAAATTTTAATGGTTTCGTTGCTCTGTCTCTAAACATGTTCCTTTAAACCACCTAATTAACCATAAAATAATACATAATTCATTATTTTAGCTCCAGCTATAGCGTAATAATACATACATTTTATATCTGTAATTATATATTATTTAAATGAAGTAATAAAATTTCATTTTATTCTTAAAGTTTTAATGAGAAGTTTTACAGCAGCTGAAAGTGGAGAATTATATAATTTATGATTTGACCATTTGGGATTGAAGCTATTCATCGAGGGAATTCTAAATGAAAAGTGCATTGAGGACTATGAGAGACTCGTAAGTTTCTCATGAAAAGAGGAAGATATTGGGGAAAGCGGAGGAGACAAAAGGTTCATTTTGAGAGGAAAACCAAAGTTTTTCTCCTTGACAGGAATGAAGGGGGAGAGTAAATGAATGGAAACTTGTTTTCTCCCGAGTTTCTCCCCGAATCTCTTTTCTTGCCTCCGCTATTATTTACAAGTGACATTTTGTTCCTAATCAAAATGCGAGCTCGTCTTTCCCTTTGTTTACTTCCCAAGACGCCCAAACTACAAATCTTCCCTCCATGGATCCATGCATTACTTCATTTTCTGCTGCAGATTACGAACCATTTAACTTGATTTTATATTATTTAAACCTTATAATTTATATTCTAACACTTTAATTTTTGGTATAACGTCACAAATTTTCAACTAACTAAAAAACTTTTATCATAAATAACCATTTAATGAACATAATTAAATATTTACATTGACTTTAAATCTTTTAATTTCAAGAATAAATTCCATAACTACATTCACATTAATATATACATATTAAAAATGTATAAATATGCTGATGAAATGAGACATTTGAAATAAGGGAAAACTTTAAAACAAAATTAAGAATCTGTCTAAAAATGTTTAATTGCCTTAATGAGAAAATTCCATAGTCTGAACTTGCGATGAGATTTTTTGCTTTGTGGGAATTAAGGATTTTTTAATAGGAAATGTGTGTGCTTGTGACAGAGAAAGTAAAAACATTTCTAATGAGATTCAAAGACTCGTTTTGTGATTCTTAACTTTCTCTTAATCCATCATCTCATTCATCTCTCGGCTTCCTGACATTTGAGGATCACTGATGGAGAAAAGTTTTTAATCTTCCCTTAGCTCTCAAATAGATTATGCATTCTATACATTATTCTTAAGACAAAACTTTCTATTTTAATTTAAATGTTTCGAGAAGTAAAGTTTCAAATATGGAAATTTGTTTAAAATTAGTTAAATTTTACACAAAATAGCGCATTTAATATTGTTTTATTAAATATTGATGTTCAGAGTTGTTAATGTATGATTTTTCTTTTTATCTATTAAATACAGATACCTGTAATTATAATATGTACGTGGTAAAAAAATAAAACGACGGCGTCATCATAATTCAACTCATATTGATCCATAGAATGTATTTAATTTGTCATCACCTAATAAAAAGCATTTCAACGCATTTTCCATTTAAGCAATGCTGAAAAATATTAAATATCAACTTTATAACAATTACCTAGTTAAAATTAATTTAACTATAAGTTCAATAAAAATATTAAATTAAAAATTACCCCATTTTTCCCACAAGGTGAATTATCTCCAGGCGGATGATTGAAGACGGTGAGATAAGAAAATCCTTTTCGTCCTTCAACAGGATATTTGCAAACTAAATTTTTACAAAGTTGATCCGGAGATTTGGTTCGATCTCGAACAGCGTCACTCTTCCCAGTGTACTTTACACAAAGAGCATTTAAGCCGTAGACGTCCCCGGGGTTCTTCATGGTTTTTATCGGGAGTTGGGATTGAAGGGAATTTCTCATCCGCAAACACGTCCCACCGCTTGACCTTTACACCGAACAATAGGGGATAAATGTCATGGCTTATAAGGAATGAGTTCCTTAATGAAAAGAAAAACCCCTTTTCTCTACTTGATAATCTTTCAAAAGTCAATAACCTTCTTATGGAACTCGCCAATAAAAACTCGGCGTTACCATTTTAAATGAACAATCAAAACGTTTCTTTTACATTGTAAATCTCTTCATTTCTTGGATGCTACATTCGGAAAAATAAAACTTATTTCGCGTTCCCCATCCAGAATAGCTCATGATGAATCCTTGAGAAGCCGAACATCCCTTTGATTTACTAAACCCATTGTGAGTTGCTCCAAGGCTAATTCATATTTAAAATTCAAAAAAGGTTAGAAATTTTTAAGATTAGTGAATTGAATTTGTTAATTTTATCTATTTTGATTTCACACGAATGAGCAAGTTCATGAGCAACAGTCCAAACTCCGTTGAAGAAACCACCAGCGTCGGCTGAAACGGAAACTCCAAAGGATTTCTTATCACGCCGAAGACAAGCTCCATTCAAATAAACTAAACCGGAAATGCCATCTGAAGAGGTTTTATCTGTGAGCATGGCGCCTGTTAGCAGAGTGACGAGATCCTGATTTGATCCCAAGTGCTCATGATACCAAATGGAGAATTTGTCTAATACGGCTCTAATGTCATATTGGCATTGGAATACTTAGAGTCTTGTAAAAATCGTTGTGCTCCAACTGACTTTAATGTTTTAATTCATTTTATTAACTTTATCTCAAATTGTAAATTATAGTTTTATTCGTTTGAACAAACTTTGTTATTTTAGTTTAATCTTTTCATATTAACTCACTGATATAAGGGTAATTCCAACAATTTTAAACCGTATATGAAATTGCGGATGAGTTTCTCTTATGGTTTCAAATCGATTTTTCACTCCATTGAAGAAAATGGCAATGTATTCAATCATGGCATTTTGGTCTCCTCCAAACAACATGTAATTCATATAGTCAAATACAACGTGAACTTCACCTTCAACATTGATTTGCTCAGTTTTGACTTTTCTATTTGATGTATTCTGTCTTTTTATTCGACTGTTTTTTGGCACAACTACATGCACGCATCAATAAACAAAATTAGTTTAATCGTTTAAATACGTGCACGCTCAATGTAATGTCTAAATACATAAATATCAATATTTACAAAACATATTAAAATGCATCAAACTCAATGTTATTTTATCATACAAATATTTCTCATATTCTGAGTTAAGCTGTGAAGAAGCTATGAAGCTTCTGAGTTGGAATTCATAAAGGGATGAATATTTGGGAATTGATTAAAAACTCACTAAAATCATGTGTGTTTGAGAAAATGTTGTTCCTTTCCAAAGTGTCTCCTCTGGCAGAGTGAAGAATCGGGGAGTGATCAATCATTGTGGGCTAAGGGAGAATAAAAAAGAGGTTGAAGGCTTGAAAGTTGATTCCCGGGTGCAGGGAACCGTGGCGAACTCAAAGAGAGTCATCAGTGGGGGCTCATCAAGGGTCGGGAGAAGAAGATGAGATTCCTCCATCACAGCCACAATCACAACCAGAAGTTATCAATTATTCTCCCCATAAACCACCAAACCAGAATGTCACCAGAGTTTTTTCAACATTCCATATTAAATTTAATACTCACAAAACGCTGAGTGAATATGTCTCAAAGGATCAATGAGATAATTTGTCTTAAAGTGTATAATACCCATATACTATTAGAGCCATACTACCTATATAGCCAAGTTCTAATTATTTGTAGGAGTAATGCGTCTGTACCAATATTAATTATCATGGCACATAAGATATAACTATATAGTTTAAGTTAAAAATATTTCATTAAATGCTCTAAGGTATTTAAGCTTTATAGGGGTATTTTTATAGTTTAATAGAGTTAAAGGGAATGTTTTAAAATTCTATACCATTCGATGCATTTTGTTAAGAGAAGGTTCTTTATGAAGATGAATCGACTCTGTTGAATTCAAATTGAGGATTTGTTCGAAAAAACGAAGATTTCCATCTTCATCAACGTCAGCCACTCTTAAGTTTAAAATTAAGTTCAGAGGTGGAAAACCTTAAAAAATGAACATATGACTTGAGAACTTAATATTAAAATATTCCTGAATGAGTCTTCTTGAACGAATGAGAAATGGGGCAGAGGAAGATGCAAATTGGAATCCACAAGGGACGTTTACTTGGCTGAGTGGTTCGTTCCTTCTGGTCTTCTTTCCCAACCACCTTCTCTTCATCCTTTTGAGCATTCCTCGGGTCGTCGGGGTAGTGCGGGACTCGGGAATCCGATTTACGGATTCCAGAGAGACAAAGTAAGAGGAAACAAGACCCTCGGGGAAACAGAGGATTGACGCCCTTCATTTGCTCTCATATAAAAAATCCATATATACTATTATACAATACTCCTTGTATGTGTAACTTTTTATATAAAACCCAATGTATTTACAATGTGGGTAGATTTTAGAGTTAAAAGACGCTGAGAATATAAGCGTGTCTACACACAACTCTTTTACGTGTAAAATCAGTTTAGAAAAAAAATCTTTTTGTATTTTCTCTTTACAACGGGGGACTGGAAGTTTAAAAAGTGAAGTTTTTTCCTCCACTTTCGTACTTTAAATTTAAAGCTTTGGTTGAGTGAGGCTGAGCTTTATAACCTCTGATTCTGGGAATCTACGACCAGTAAATGTTTTATCATTGAGAATCAGGAAGTGGAAGTCGTGGGAGGACGGTGAATTCGAATCCACAAATGGCCTCCTTGAATAAATGAATTGCCAATCAAATTTCTATTTTCAAACCTCAAATTCCTTCACACACACTCGTATAATAGGACAATCACACACAAGCACACACAGAACACAAACTCCCTTGTCAATGTTTGGTTGATTTGAGTTTTTAATAATGTAAAAAATTTGGTTGTTCATCCCAATGTCAATCCACAGATGCATAATTTGGATTTCATTATACAAAAACTCGATTTATTTCATTTCATTTTCAAAAAAGGCCAAACAAGAATTAACCTTTTACTTTATAAATTTATATTTTATTATAAAAAATATATTGGCGTAATTTAATCATCCGTTCAATTTGGCCCAAATTTAATAACCATAAGCTCAAGATTTTTTATTATGTTTCTCATTAAGAAGATGACATGTTAATTAATTTTTTTTCTCGTATTCCCTTTCATCTCGTGATATATGCAACGGAAGAAGTGGGAGATTTTAGTCCTGGGAGAATAATGGAATTAGGAAGTCGGAAGATTCATAATATGAAAGGAGATGAAAGGGGGTTTAAAGGACTTTTTAATTGTCTAATCTCTAGAGTTATTATAAGGAGTTAAAAGGGGCTTTTAACCCTACAAACCCATTAAAATCTGATACCTAAAATATTCATAGCCGCCCTCAATTTTCTATATATACCTTTCCATACGTAAGGGCTTTCATATGAGGTTAGGTTAAAAGATCCATTTCCATCAATCACTGCACACTATCTATATAAAACATCTTCAACATTCTCAGCGTCTCTTCCAAAGCTCTGCCATTTTCCCTTATACATACATTTCCTCTCTACACACTTGTATTATGTACTTGGAAATGAAAATAGATAATATGGGAATCTATGTATATCTTGTAGAATGTGCCCAAGAGATCCTTTTAGCATCGTAATTTCATATGGGAGTGAATGAGAGTGTTCTTCATTTTTACAACCTTGTTCTTCGCCTTGTTTGCCGCTGTTGGCCCCAAAGGAAACTCCGAGTCTTCCCCCATTATAAACACATCTCCATTTACCAAAAGGTCTCAAAAATTTCCTCAACCGCTTATGCTCGTTCTGCAGGCGGATCTCGGAGCCATCAATTCCTCTCACTCTCCCTTTCATCTCTCTTTGAATGAAGGGGCCTGAGGTTGGAAGGGCTTTTATTTTAGAAATCTCTCCCTTCACTTCCTAACAACCTCATGCACTTCTTCTAAATGAGCCATCAATGAGAGGGATGAAGTCTGGAGTGGGAGAAGTGAATTAAAAGACGTTGAAAGTCTTTTTAAGTGGCGGCTCTTTAAATAATGAATTCGCCATTATTTTTCACTCTTTTTATCTTGAGGGGACAAATAAGAGATTCTTTAATTTACATTAAATTTTCTTCATTTGGTGCTAATCTTGTATATCTTAAGTTTAAGTTAAATCTATTTGAGCAGTTGAATATTGTTGAATATTGAATTAAAATTGTCCTAATGTCTTGTTTATTATTCTTTTTGCTATAGATTAATTTATTGTTTTATGGTAATAGATCATTTATTATCAGAACGGAAAGCTATTTATACGAAATATTAATTTGATTTTTTTATTATACAACTCTGTCAGTTTAGTACTCACATGACATTGATTAAATTAGCAGTCTTACCAAACTCTATTATAGAAATCATTGCATTAGAAATGAAGTGAAGTGCAAAAATTGAAAATGAAGATGCATGCTTGGGTCCCATAAAATAAAAATTTGCTTCGCTCGTCATCTCGCTCCTCACTCACAGAAGACTCCAAACATCTCAATCGAGAGTTGAGAGACTCGTAAATATCGTAAAGAGAATTTTACAATCGACTCCTACTGGTTCTTGCTCATCTCCTAACTCGTTTATTCCTCACTTCTCTTTATGATCTTTCCCGAGAGGATCAAGATGGCAATTCGGAAATTCTTTTTTCTCACCGTGACATTGAAGGGAGATTTGATCATCTCCTGCAGATTCCTCAACCAACCCTTTGAGACTCAAGGCGGTAAAGGCTCTTGTTAAGCTTTTTTTGCACAATATCTACACTAGTATGAACAAGGTGTGTTTCTGGATGTATGTGTGTGTGGATTGTCGAAGTAACTCATCCTAGAAAAAGCCATTCCGAACGTTCCATCACCCTTATCTACATGAGTCTCCGTGAGTGAAAAGGACGAAGAGGCAAGTGAGGATTACACGGGTGGAAGAAAAAGGGAGTTGAGAGATCTCAAGACTCGTTTAGCTCCTCTTCCATCTCTCTCAACTTACTCAACTTCTCCTCCTCGTTTAATTGCATTGGAGAAGCCGATTTTCGTCTGTCAGGACATAAATTATCTTTGTCATTAGAATCCATTCTTTCCCCTCACCCAACATTCCATCAAGAGGAATTCACCGACACTCAACTCTCAACTCAATCACCTCACTTTAAACACGATTGTTTGATCTTTAACGTCGTAGATTTTTTAAAAAAATTAACAAATTTTTATTCATTCAAATTTTCAAGCATATTAGTTAATTTGCTACGAAGTCGGAAGAGTTAACAAATTGTGTTTAACAATTATGAAGATTATATTTTTATTATTAATAAAATAGAAAAAATTTTAAATAAGGAACAGGATTTTTAAAAAAGTACATTTTGACTTTTTGAGTGAGTGACATCTCATTGTCATTTGGCGACAATCTGACTGAAACAAAAGATGGGATTTGGGGAAAAGGGTCTGAAAGACGAGAAATGTCCTCACTTGTGATTCATAACGGTAAATTCGGGGACCACACAGTTCAAACAAAAGGGCTCATCAGCTCCAACGTAAACAGTAGAGAGAGATGATGAGAGAACAAAAGGTACCTGGAAATTCGTTGGAGCCTTTAACACATTTCCGAACCTTTTGTCAATTCCTTGTCTCCTTTCATTTGAAGAGTTTATATTATTCTCTCATATTTAGATTGTGGCTTGTGGAAGCCGAGATGACGGGACTCGTTGACCAACTGACTGCCTTCATGATTGGACCCTGGGCATAATTACGTGTGTGTTGTGTTTGCATATATGCAATCACTGCCGCTTGTGAAGTCCATTATGATTGAAAGCAGCTCTTTGAACATGTCGCTTCAACGTCAAATTTTATGAATACAAATATCGAGTTTCCCAATTTCACTCCAATGTGTTACATCCGATACTTTGGTTGTAACCCAAGACGCCTTTCTGGGCCTTCCTCAACAACATTGAGTGAAGGTTCATCAAGTTTTGCTCACTTTTCAATCAATGCAATAAAATGAACTGCGTTAAAATTTAATAAACAAGAAAAATCCAATATTTCTATATTTCTATTATTTAGATTTAATAATTTTCAAATGGCATTTATTCAATAATATTTCTTAATTACCTATTAAATACAGTAGTCTTTATTCATTTCCTTAAGCAGAAGCTTTTTAGTCTTTACTGCTTTATTTAAACTTTAAATCATTTGAATTGGGTAATAGATATTATATTATTATATTACCCAATATATTATATTTCATTCAGTTATTATTAAAGAAAGAAAAAATATAAAGTCAATATTGAAATAGTGAATGAGTTTTTCAAACCCTCGTTTCCTCATCCATTAAGTTTTAAAATGTAAAGAGGAAGCGGCGGAAGCGTTCAACTTCCCTGTATGTGCCTCTTTTACAAGTCAAGACTCCGTCAAGGACCAACAAGACGGAGGTTCAAAATGTTTTAATTTCGTTCTCTCAATTGGCCTTTCCCTTGAAACCATATGGGAGTTTTGAGTAAGGTTGCGGGTTTGTGTGGGTGAGTAGGGCAAGGAATCCACAGAGGAATTTCTGGCGACGGACCGACGGCCCTTCAATTCCCCCAATAACACTTCCCCCATATAATGCCTAAAAGTATACCAGGAGTGTCTCGAATGAACCAAAAGGGACGTGGAGTCTTCACTTGAAGGAGCCTTTTAGAAAGGCGAAGGCCCTTTTGTCCATATCCGCTCCATTAGGGACTTCTTCTACAAGATTTTTGCATTAGACGGAGGATAAACAAGGGACGTTCATCCGATCCGAATGTTTAAACTTCACCTTCCTCCTCATTCCTCCTCATCTTTCGCTCCCACGTTGTTCTTTATGTGTGCGTCTTTCAACCAGACCGACTCCTCTATCTCTCACATCTTTCGACTTCATATTTTGTCAAAAGTATTGAACAGAAAGATGAAAACTCTTTTAAACCCATAAATTACACATATGAGAAACGGGAGAATAATTTAAAGAAATTAATATAAGGACCCTTTCTTGATGTATTAAATATTGAAGTATTGAAATATTGGGATTGAATATCTTCACATAAAAGGTATTTGAAGGGATTGAAATTCAATTGAACTATTTTCACCGGTTGTATGGTCAACTTGAGAAAGTAGGTGAGTATTTAATAATAATGGGAATTCACCTTGGGACATTTGAGCAAAGGAGGATGAATCGAGTGGAGATTAAATTACACAATTATATGACCCAACATTTTCTTCAAGAGGTTCTCCCTCTCATATTTCAGAGTTCTCGGGAAACCACAGGGCAAGTTGGACCTCTTGAACAAAACCTTTCTTCATTCAACTCCTATAGAATCTGTCAGCGGACAGCAAGGAACTTTTTTCCTCATTTAAACGAACATTATTAAATTTTACTAGAACATTTACATTAACATAATTTACATTACATTTAACATTGACTTTAAGAAAACTTTAGAAATTAAAACTGTTTATTAAATAAATAAAGCTTTGCTAAATGCATTATTAAATAAATGCATTTACAATAACCAACTAGGTTATTTCGAAGCCTAAATTTTAAAAATGAGCTATAATTATAGATATAGAAGGATGAAGATGAGATGAAATGGAGAATGAGATGTGAAAGAATGATTGTCATCCTCAGTCACCCCAAGTTAAAAAATAGATTGTGATGTCAATGTTCATAAAAATGATCATTCTTCATAAATATATTTCAATCTCCTCATCCTCCCAATTACGAGAGAGGAAAACGTGGGCCCTGCACTGAACTCTGTCGCTTTTCATCTCCCTCATCTTTCCTCTTATCAGGACAGAGATCATTGAATCTATTATACTAATTGTCCCGACTTCCCCCTTTCTCTTCGTTTAAACTCATTTTTCTAACAATGTGTTCATCACATTGTCAATTTTCTCTCGTTATTTTAACATCATAAAAAAACATTTCCCTGTTTTTAAATTCTCTCTATTATAAAATATCTCTCCATATTACAATTTAATGTGCATATCCTTAATAATAAATATATCGAGTGAATGAATTATACAAAAAGCATTATATCTTTATTATAGCTTTCTTATTATCAGGTTCAATCAATGAGGGACGTGCAACTGCAACGGACTTTTATAGAAAGAAGACATAATGATATGACGAGAGAGACTTTCATCCAATGGGTTTTATAAGATGTGTTAGTGGTTTTATACGCTGCATTGAAGAATTGGCGAGAGGGGGAGAGTGAGAGAATCAATTAAATCGAGATATCTTTGTTCAATTCCGATTTTCGGATTAACTCCACTAAACCTACAAATTGAATTGGTGAAAGAAGGAACGATTTCCGATTTCATCAACCAACGTTTGGATTCTCCCAGAAGCCGCAGTGGAGGGGAAATAAGAATTGGACTGAAGTTTTGGATTTGAAAAGGGGGATGGATATCTGAGTCTTCAATGTCAAATCCTCCTGACAAGAAGAGGAAACCACCGTGGAAGTTATCAGCTACAGCGGAGACTCGTCTTCACGATAGTCCACAGACGCCCTTCCTCACCCTCGCAATCCCAATTAATTCCTTCCCTACAGCGACCCACACGACTTCCACACATTTATTTCACGCGTCCTTCTCGGCTCCCCCGGCATGGAACTACATACTTTCCCCCCCAAATGAACCACAAAGTCTCAAGAAGATCATTATTATGGATGAGTCACACTTAAAGCTATTTATTGTTAATAAAAATTATATAAATAAAAATTGAAAATGATTCCATGGTATTATTATGGATTAAATTTTAATAAATCGTTCGACTCAAGAGAACTAGTATCTGGAAAGAAAAAAATCTTTAAAGGTCAATTTAGGAATTGACGTGTCTTCTACAACTTGCCGTAAAATAACTTGTCAAAGATGAATTCGCTCACATCTTTCTTGGGCGTTTACGTGGGCCTTTGCATCTTGTTCGTTGTATTGACCTCTTTAAATGCTCAAATGGGTGGTTATGGTATGGAAGGGTAAGTTAAATGCTGACAAGCTGACAAAAACTACTAAAGCTTTTTGTACTTTATATACTTAATTATACATATGATTTGATTGGAATAAATTGACAAAATCACATTAATTTATTTTCTAGAGATTGCAGTGATTGTCCAGGAGCAAAGTGCATTGATGACGAACACTGCTCAATCGGGAAATGTATAGGATATGATCGAACCAAAGAGCCGAAAGAAGCTGGATACTGCGAACTTCGGCATCCACACGGAGCTCCTTGTTTAGAGAATAAAGATTGCTACCATGAATGCTACAAGGGTCATTTTATTTACCGGTGCCGAGGGGTACCTGCAGGAGGAAAAGCGGAGAAATCTAAGGAAGAATGCCAATTCGGTATATGGACCAACAAAACCGATAAAACATGCGTAGAAGAGGGCAAATTGCCTCCCGAGTCTCCATGCAATGCGACCTATCAATGCCAAAGTTTCCTCAAATGCAGCTACGGAATCGGCGGCAGTCATGACAAACAATGCAACCACATTGGCGATAAAGGAACTCCCTTGGAAGATGGACATACTTGTGAACTTGACATCGACTGCAAAAATGAGAGATGTCAACCTTCTACTTTAAAATGCTGCAAAGAGCCCGAGTTCTGTCACCTCATCTACGTGGAAAAAGGAAAGAACTCTGGAATTGTAGAAGGACTCCCTTGCACCAACACGCCGCAGTGCATTAAGAAAGATTTGACTCTTGGTGGCGAAGAGCTCTTTTGCTACATGAACAAGTGCACGCGAGAATCGGACACCAAAGGCTATGACGATGAGAATGAATACCCAGAAGATGATGCTGAGCAATTACTCAATGTGAATGATTAAACACGAGGAATTAAATTAGAATGCCTATTACAATGCGTTTATTATCAAATTACAATAAAGTTATTAAAGATATCTGAATGACACTTTATGTTAATAATATATTGATAAATGACAAGAAATTCCTGTACACTCTTAATGACTGTAAATCGTTTATTAAAAATTTCTTGAAGAATATGACTAATCGAGAATAAACTAATTTTTTAATTACCTAAGAAGAAAGTAATTAGGAAAAGTGCTTTTAAGTAGCTCATTAATAAATTCGCTTTTCATTTGGTATTTAAGAAAAATTAGGAATATTTTTCATTCATTAATATTTAATTAAATCATTTTTTCACACTCGCGTACTTTTAAAGTAAGATTCACTCACGGTATACATATTTTTTTGTTATAATCAGTCAACTTTCTATTATAAGTGAGAAAATTCTAGATTGGATTTACTTGAACCAAGTATAAAGGAATTAGAAAAAATTAATTAGAATTTATAAATCTTCTTGCGTGTTAAATTTAATTTTTAAGGGTTTCCGCTTGGGCTTCAGCTCATTTTTCTTTCTTTGTGGCTCATTCGCCTTTCTCTTTCTTTCATCACGTTGCCGAATCCCTTCTTTGATTGGAGTACTGTCATCAGGAGCGGCGGTGATTTCCTTCGCCATTTCTTTCTTGGTTGAAGGGCTAATCTCAAAGTCCAAGTCGAAATTTGGCGACGAGCAACTTGAACTTGGAGAAATTTCATGTAAGTTGCAAGTTGAATTTGAAACTATTGGCGTGCGAAATGGAATTGAAGGGACTCTTTCAGCTCCCGAAATTTCCTCATGCATTGGAATACCAGTCGACGATTCTTGATTTGGCTTTTTGACTCTCGGAGATTCTGAAGGAATTGGATAATCCTCAAAAAGACCAACAACTCGAGTAACAGTATCTTCATTCACATTAGTAGAAAGAGAATTGATCAAATTGCTAATGGATTTTGAAACTTTGGGAGTTGAAGGTGCAGGTAGACGATTTTCAACGTCACAATGACCATTTTGGATGTCAAGATGATCATCAGAATCAGACATAACGTTAGGAAGATCACCAGAAGGAACATCAGGAGGATCATCAGAGGGAGGATCAAGATGAGCATTCGATGAAACACCTGGAGGATTATCAGGTGTAACATCAAGAGATTCAGTAGAAATCTTCTCGTCTGGCTTTGGAATGGCTGGTGCTGGAGTTCCTGGGTGAATTAAAGAGTCATTTGTACCAGCAAGAGGTTCAGAGCCATTTCGAGTCACTGCGATGACTCTTGGAGAATCCTTGCTACGGTCGGTCTTGTGCTCGACCTGGGAAATCTTCCTTGAAGCCAGAAGAGTCCTGTAGCCCTTTTTAACATAAGTGACTTCTTTGTTGAGCAATGAGCGGACTAATGAATTGGGCTGGTTGAATGATTTATCATTTTCTTGAGCACCGACCTCGTGAAACCAATACTTGATCCGGAAGGAAAGAAGAGGAATTTGAAAGAATTCTTGGAGTTTAGGATACAAAATGATCAGAGTGTTCCCTGAAATCCCTCCGATTCTCAAAATATTGGAATTGTCGATTAAAGGCTTATTATCTTTGTACACAAGCAGGATGTCTCCAACTTTAAAAATGTTTTGGACGAAGGAGCCAACTTCGTTCTCTGCAAAGATTTGAATTTCATTTCTTTTATGGTCAGCAAACTCGAGCTCAACTGCTTTGAAAACGTAGCGTGTCTTGAATTTAGGGAGTTGTTGAATTTCTCCAATTTCTTCAATTTCAACCTGAAAGGAATTGTAAATTAATGAAATAATTTTTAGAATACCTAATATAGTAAACATAAATAAATACGTAGGCATATTATACAATTATAGATATTAGGTAGTTAAATAAAAGGTGTAATTTAAAATAGCAAGAACTTTGAACTTACAATAATGTAATTAGTTTCGAAATTCATTTTAAACGCATCTTCGTTATTCGCATTCTTTTTTAGTTGGTCGAGAGTATTCGCGAAGAGTTTTCCGGCAGCGAGTTTTGTTAAAAATTTGCTCTTGTGGTGGTAATGTTCTGTCAACTTATTTTCAATCGATTTGGAGAAAATCCTCAAGACCTCGCAAAATTCGGACGAAGACATTTTGAAATTGAGCAGTGATTCAATTTTGTTGAACTTCTCGGTTTCTTTCCTAATCGGCACTAGGATCAGTCTTTTATATCCAGGGTTAAATCTCCTTTGGAGTGGGAGTGGGACGCGTGAAGACTAAAAATGTAAATTAAAACAAATTGTGTATGACATCCTGTTTAGAATAATTTATATAACCAATGTCTAAGTCATAATTACAAATTAAGAAGTAAATTTTAACATTTTATAATTTCCAATTTCTTACCTATGCCATTTTTAGTATAAACATGCAAAATTACACTTATTGGGTAAATTAGTATTATATAAAGATAAACATTAATTAATGATTAATTTCAGCTGTTAATTAATGAAATCCCACGATAAGCGATTGACCAATAGGTCAAGTCGGACAGACACAAACATTTAGAGTTTTTTTGCAACAAGTTCACTTACAGCCATTGCCAAAACTAGTTCAGAGTTCAATCAAAATTCCAATTTCAAATTAATAAATATGGTAATGTAATATAGATAGTGGCTAAATTATATTCAAGTTTACACAAATGATTATGTATGTAAAAAGATTAAATAATTAGATCAGTAGCTTCACTCGACTGGAAGACTTCAAACAAAACAAAACAAAACAAAACTTCAACGAAATGTAAATGTAAAATAGCCGAAATGCCGCTTTCGTTATAGAACATTCTTTAGAGAAGAGCACCAGTATAATTTCTTATTTGCCCCATTCATTCTATGCACAGAGCTAAGGGCATCATGAGGACTTCTTGAAGATGAAGTTATATTTGCATAAAAATAATTATAATAAACCCATAAAACCGTTATAATTCTTATTAGTGAATTCATAATATAAAAATTATTAAAATGATTCTTTCACAATAATTGCATTATACATTTTTAGTAGCATTATTAATATAAATAACAATTTTATTACTATTTAAGTATTTACTGAAGTTTAATACAAAATACAATGTAATACAAAAATAACAAATGTAAAAAATGTAGAAGGAATATTATTGATATTTGACATGTAGACTGCTCATAATAGTACTGACCACAAATATTATATTTATTATAATATCTTACTAACGACCTGCAGTAATTCCTCCACAAATGCAAAGTGACTGTCCATTAATAAATGACGCCTCGTCACTTAAAAGGAACAAAACCCCGTTGACAATTTCCTTAAGACGAGGTAATCTGCCCCAGATCACAATTTTGAGAATTTGACTTTATAGAATTCCAACACCGAGGATTTGAACGTAACTTTTTCTTATATACTTTAAATTTTTGAATTTTTTTATTCTGTGTTTGTTTGCACAGTGAATGAAATAACGTTTCCCTATAATATTCCATACGCTCCTTGATCTTTACTTATAATCCAATATCATGCATAACCATTTACAATAAATGAAACCTAACCAATAGGTATAAAATTTATCCCATTGTCTTAGGCAGCAAATACTAAATGTTCAATTAAACTCACTGGCCTCCCATATTCATGTCAGTAAGAAGTTTATTTCATAATCGAATGGATGGGGTTGTTAGGAAAACTCCATGTGTATTGTGACTAGAGCGCGGTAGGAATGAGATTCCTTGTAAGTGTGTCTTGCTTGCTTGCTCTCAAGCGGGATCTCATTGTTGGTTTGAAGGAAGAAGCCGCAAGCCGCCATATCGGTTTGACCTCGCGTCCGTCTAAAGGCTCCTAGTCCAAAGCAAGTTTCCCAATGGACGGTAATTACAATTAAACCAATTAAAATTAAATTTTATCTTTTTGATGGATCTTAAAGTTTCAAAAACGTAAATTAAGCCTGTAATTTCTTTCGTAATTCCTTGTCTTTCTTACCTGTAATCCGTGGAATGTGATGTAATGATTTTAATTAGACATTTATTTTCGCTCTAATTCTTTAGGTGAACTAATGGAGGTCGACGACTCGACCTTTAAATTGGCAAAGCTTCAAATTGACCGTAAGAGGAAACAAGGTCATTCGAGGTCACCCGAATTTTGTCGCTCGCTGGCCGGCGACTCCTCCCCGCCGCTTTGGAAAGACTACCCGAATATTCGCCGCCCCGAATTCCCAACTTCCTACTCTTGCTGTGATGGATTTCATCCTGGACGGACTTTCAATTCCGCCTACCATCCTTCCTCCGTTGCTTCAATATTCGGTGGGGCCGGGCGGAACACCACGAACAAGTCACTCATCTCACCGCCCAAATTCTTCGGCTCGTCTTCGTCTTCAACCTTCCTGTCCCCGTCGGAATATCAATCTTACAATCCTCAGCAACGGAACAATTTCATGGTGTACCAACAAGCTCCTTCGTCAAGTTTCTCTGCTGCCTTTTACCATCATCAAATGTCATCCCCCTTTTCTCACCATCAGTCTCCACCAGGTGATATATTTTTTCAAAGCCCAATGTGCCGGTCGTACAGTCAAAGCTCCGGGTTCATTTCAACGGCTTCGATCACAACGAACTCGCATAGTGGGTCAGATAGGAATTCCAACGACAGCCCGCCTTCCTCAGCCTCAGAGCTCATCAATCCCATGCCGAAGCGAAGGAGCAAAAGGATGATTGAGGAGATCCAAGAGGACGAGGAAGAGGAAGAGGAAATGGAAGAAGAACCCAATAATTTGTATCATTCATTTAGAGCCCCCTTGGCCATCAGTTTGTTCCTTAACATTATTTTGTTCTTTTGGCTCTTTTTTGCTCCCATTGAGAAGCAGCTAGAGGTTTTAGATCAAACTTGCCTATGGCTCACTCATACCTTTAATTTCCTAAATTTTGACATTGCCAATTGTAATTTTTCACAAAGGTTAAACGAAGGTTAAATCTGAACTATTTAATGAGGAAGACGTGAAATTATTCGATATGTCGTAAAAAATTACACTAAATTGTTTTGAAATTTAAAGGCCATTAGCCAATCAAATTATATGACAAAACTATGTAAGCTTTATATAAAAAATAATTACTTCACCGTTTCTATAAAACATGATTTTCGAATTTTCGATATTAATTTAATAATGTTAAATGTTCTATGAAACTTGTTTTCATATAATGCCTTTATTTACTTTTGTTCTTTATAAAATAAAGTAAATTACTAAATATTATTATATATTTAATTTCTAACTTTGTCTCCTTTGTTTGGAATAAGCTGTAGTTCATTGTTAGATATATTATAAGTAATATTTTAATTACTTACATTCAATGTCTACATTGTCTACACACTTCCTTGTGATAAGTTTTTGTTTTTAAAAGTGAACCCAAGATTTGTTATTTTATAAACTATGATCTAACATTAATATTGTAATGTTGAATGATAATGCATTTCTTGTAAAAGGTCATGGAAGATTGATCCTGCCTTCTTCTTTTCATTGACTTCAAATCCTTAAAGTTATTTGTTTACACTCCATGCTTTTATACACTATCTCCTCTTGTCTCATCATTACTTGTTAAAAAATAATTATTTTGTCTTCAATCCAAACTCAGGTTTAATTGGTTATAATGTTTTTAATGTTTATAATTGTTTGTAAACTAAAACTGATAACTGCCTTATGTAATAATAAGTTACTTTAGTTCCATTAAATAAATGGTAAACAACTCTTATATTTAAAACAAAAATAGTGTTTTTATTTGATTAATAATTTTTTACTCTTTTGAGTCGGAATTGTCATCATCGTCATCTTGGATTTGAGCTTTCTTCTTCTTTTTGATGCTTTTTTTCTCATTTTTGGTTCTCCACTTTCCTCCTCCGCCTCCTCCACCGCCGCCGCCATTGTTGTTATTGTTCGTATTTCGATTGTTGTTTCGGTTGGCCTTCTTCTTCTTCTTTTTGGCTTTTTGTTGTCTTTTCTTGGCTTTTTTGTTATTTCCACCTCCATTAGGACCAGTGTATTTAACGCGAATTTTCTAATCACAATTTAGCATTTCATTATTATTATTATCATTAAAGTAAATCATACTACATAACATGGTATATTACAAAATTTGGAAGAAGATTTCCAAGCATTGCGGCCAATCCACTTGTTAAAGATTGCTAAAAGAAATGAACAAATTCATTAAAGGGGATAAAATGATGCGTAAATTGTGATACGTGTGTGTGTGTGTTTGTGTGTGAAGAGGGTTAAAGTGGGTCAAATTACCTTTTTATTTCCAAGTCCTCCTCCGCCGAGACCTCCGCCTCCTTCGCCGCCTCCCCCGCCTTCATTGTCACAATCGCAGTCTCCTCCGCCTCCACCCATCCCTCCAAACATGAACCTGTACGGATCATCATGGAGGAATACGGTTTTAATGGTCTCAGGCGGGGCGGCGGCCGCTATGAGAAAGAACAACACAAGGAGTCGCATGCTCCCCGTGGCACACTAATAAAAACTTGGATGTCACACTTATTGTCAAAGTTGTCACACAAGTCCCACAACATTCCTAATCCCCCCGCCCACTAAATTTTTCCCGTTAGATTGTTAGACTTCGACTTTAAATCTTTTACACTTTCTAATTCACTTTAAATGATATATCTATCTCATTTTAATTATGTACATTCTATAAAAAAATCAATCTTAAAAGTGAAATGAAATCTGGATCTTAAATTCTTAATAGTGGATGACGGGATGAAATCCGAGTGAAATTGTCTAAAAATTTTAAGTTAATTATAATATAATAAGTTATAATCTTAATTTAGTAGACGATATATTGATATAATATAATGTCTTTTCACTTTCTCCACTCTCTGACATTTTATACGTATTTATTTATACTGGCGTGTAATGCATACTTATTACAGTTATAGTTGCCCATTTGATTATTTCGTCTTCACTTTCATTATTTGAATTGGCTACCTATAATATTATAGTATTAACATTAAAATTATGAGTAGATTTCATTGAATCAGTTAATTAGAGTGATTAACTCATCTTTAACCAATTTACTATTTTGTCAATCTAGGTATTAAGAGGATTTTGAGAAAGGTTTAATTAGTATTCTAATGGAAAGGATCCCATGATCCGACTTCCAACATAAAAGGGAGGCTTTGTGCTATCCGTAATGCTTTGTGGTTTGTGATCTCAATGTTGAGAGGTCTTTTATTACAAAAATAATTTAATCAGAAAAATGTGTTAAAATACCTGAGTTAATTAATTAAATTAAATATTAACCATAATCACTTCTTCATACAATATAACAAACCCATGAACTTTCCCGGTTGAATTTTCTTTATTCTTGAATGCGTTAGAGCATTGCCTATTCATTTTCTGTTCTTACTTTTTTATCTTTCTAAAAGTGAAAATAACATCTACTCAAGCTTAAAATAAGGTTAAGTCAAAAGCAAGATTGGAAGCAATTAAGAATCAGAAAGATGAGATCGGTGATTTTCTTCAAGAGTTTGAAGACATAGAGAAGAAGATGAGGAAGGAGTTTGCTGCCATTGAGCAAAAGTACATGGAGCCGAAGGATAAACTCTCCAAGAAGGGTGCGGGCATCATTGAGAAAAAGCCGAATTTCTGGACTGCCGTTTTTCAAAACCATCCAGAGATCTCCGCCATGCTCAGTAAAAATTAGGAGAAATGCATGAAATTCTTGAAGATATGAATCTTGCATGATTTTTGAAAATAATCAGTTTATTTTCAAAAAAATATTTATTTTTAATAATTCGTTAATTGCATAAATTTTTTCGTATAAATCTTTTATGATTCTTTCGCTTTTTAATGAGTAATTAATTGCTAATGAGAATAATTCTATTTCTTAAAGCTTATCGAGTTTGAAGATCTTGAGAAAGAAGCTGGATTCAAGCCGCGTTCCTTCTTTTCTTGGTTCTCTCTCAACGAAAATCCTGACTACGAAATCACGACAGGAGAGATGATGCGACATTCATTGAATAATCCATTTGGCTTCCTGGGAGAATTGAATGACTTGTTTCGTGATCGCCCAAACTGAACCTGACAGCCTCCCACCCGAAGCCTCCGATTTGCTGACATTTTCAACCTGACTCCCACTCCACTTGATCAAATACTACTAAGTAACTTACACTTGTATTGTCATGCACAATCAAATGAAAATGATAAATTAAAAGATCAATTAATTTGATTAATTCCTCAATGTAACTTATTTTCATGCATTAATAAATTACAGTAACATTACAATTCCGACAATGCAAATGCAATACATTAATTGCTATTATATAATAAATTATTATTTATTATATTATTCTGTAAATTAGCAAATTCATTTATTTATTTTATTTTAATTTTCTAATATTTATGTACATTAAACACTTTTCGTTAGTCGTTAATTTGTCGTTTAACTGTAATCTTAAAGAATACAAGATGAGATATAATAACGAGTGAAATATTTTATATCTGCTTATTTTATGAATATCGGTTAAATAATACATTAACTTTCTTTTTATCCTAATAAATAAGAAAATAAATTAACAATTAGTGTATTAAATAATGAAGTTTATTCAACACTTTTACAATTTTGAATATAAATAATCCTTAAAAATAATTTACAAATTAAATGATTATAAATGTGATTTTTAAGCATAGTAGTAGAGATTTGCCTTCTTCTTTGCTTGAACTTCGAGGATGGCATCAGTAAAGTCTTCATGTGTGACTGTGGATGCTCCTCGACGAAGTGCAATCATTCCCTTAATTATTATTTGAGTAAAAGTTTAATTCTTAATGTTTGTTCTATTTCAACTGTTAGTTAGAATTAGGATAAATAATTAGATTCTTACGGCTTCGACGCAAACAGCTTTGCACTGAGCTCCATTAAAGTCATCGGTGGATCTCGAAAGTTCCTCAAAGTTCACTTCAGGAGAGACGTTCATTTTCCTTGAGTGAATTTGCATAATTCGAGCTCTCGCCTCTTCGTTTGGATGAGGAAATTCGATTTTCCTATCAAGACGTCCTGAACGGAGAAGAGCAGGGTCAAGAATGTCGACACGATTCGTAGCAGCGATCACTTTGATGTCGGCATTCGAAGAGAATCCGTCCAATTGGTTAAGAAGTTCCAACATGGTCCTTTGAACTTCACGATCACCAGCTCTTTCGGAATCAAATCGCTTCGTTCCTGCACACGATAAAATAAACATTTAGTAAATAAGTCAGTTGGAACTACCAAGCTTTTTATTTTATCATAAAAATAAATAATTAAATAATCTACCAATGGCGTCGAGTTCATCAATGAAGATGATAGCTGGAGCCTTTTCTTTTGCCAGGGCAAATGCATCTCTCACTAACTTTGCTCCATCTCCGATGAACATTTGGACGAGCTGAGGACCAGCAAGCTTAAGGAAAGCAGAATTCGTTTGAGCAGCACAAGCCCTCGCCAACAAAGTCTTTCCAGTACCGGGCGGCCCATAAAGAAGAACTCCTTTTGGTGGATGAATTCCCAAATTCTCAAACTTTTGTTTGTGAGTCATTGGAAGGACGACGGCTTCAATCAGCTATTTAATCAAGATTACAAATTATAATTTCATTAAAGAGTAGTCTTAGGTTGTAAATTGTATTTGAAAATGCTTACCTCTTGGATTTGTTTGTCCAATCCTCCAATGTCTGAATATTGTTCAGACGGACGGTCGTCGACTTCCATGGCCTTAACACGAGCATCATATTCCGCAGGCAAAGTTTCGAGAATCAAATACGAATCCTTGTTGACACCAACGAGCTCACCAGGCTTTAACTTTTCAACGTCAACGAGACCAATGACAGGAAGAAAGTAAGTCTGAGAAAGGAAAAATAGAGATAATGTTGCGCAGTTGGAAATTGAAATAAGCTAAATAATTAAACATAATTTAACACATTTTATACATTTCGCTTAAAAATAATTATCTTTAAATTTTAAATACCTGTCGCGTGGAAGTCTTAATAACAGCACACTTTCCTTTTCGTTGTGAATCCAAATCCACATTTGCTCCGTCTTCTTCTCCAAGATCTTGAGGATCAACATCCAAAATCTAAAATTCAAAACAAAAAATTCAAGAGCTTATTTAGGCTTAGGTATAATAGGCTTATAGCTTATTAGATATTAAGATAGTATTTTACCTCAATGACATTAGAGACCAAGTAGGGTAAGGTTTTATTGACTTTAATTTTCTCTGTGTTCTCCTTGATCTTGTCTTTTTGCGTAGCGAGTTCGTGTTGGATCCTCGTCACTTCGCTCTTCATAATACGAATCTCATTGTCCAGAAGACGAGTCCGACTCGTCATATCTTCGTCCGACCATTTCGCAATCTCAGCATCAATCTATTAAGAATAAGATAGAAATGATTAATTTATGAATAGGAGGAAGAAAATGAAGGTTAGATTGACATTAAAAAGATGAAATGAAAATTAAAAGTATTTACGGGATCAGGGTCCATTTCCATTTGTTCGGGTGCTGCAGTTGAAGCCGCCATTTCGAACACTGATTTTTTTAATGGAAATGTGAAGATTCGAGTTTAATTAAAAGTAAATTATGATTGAAATTGATCAAAAAGTCCAACGAGCGGCTGAAAATCCACGAAGGGGAATGACATTCAGTTTTTGGCTTTTAATGTCACAGTAAATTGCTACATAGGAAAATTAAAGTTGCAATTGACCCCATCTTTTAAAAAATTCAAATTAAATATATAAATTTTAATTAAGAATGAAAGCAATATGTAGAAAATAGTTAATTTTAACCAATTAAAAAATTTAAATGCTACCATGCTTCTAAAATATCACGAACTAAGGTTTAAAGAACAATACTAAGACGCAAGTATAAAGACGTTTGCAAAAAATATGAAAATGAATTTCCAATAAAAGTTTTTAGTAAATTATTTAATGTTCATTTTTAATGTAGAAATAACGGAGATTAGAAGATGGTAATCAGATCAATTGACATTGGCCAAATAATCCTTCACTTCATTGACGGTGAGTCTTCTGAACCCACTGGCTGTGACGATCCCAAGCTCAATGTTCTCCGGTGTCATTTGACCTTCAAAACTCTCTTTGAGAGCGAGAATCGCTGTGTGAATCGCGTCTTCCAACTCAATGTCATCCTTATACCTATAAAATACATTAAAATATTCCTCAATATCATGAACTCTGGCCGTAAACAAGAAATAGTAAAAGTATGCAAAAGGGTAAAATAGAAGTAGCAAAGAAGTTATAATTAATAATATAGTGTAAGGATTGAAAAAAGGTAATTTTACCGTTTTTCAAGGAAAGTTTTTCCACTGATGTAGTTTTTCCCCATAGCGGTTGCCTTCCAGGGGAAGTACGCACCGGATGGGTCGCATTGGACAAGGAATGGTTTCCCATCGTCCCATCCACAAATGAGGAGAGAAACGCCGAAAGGTCGAACGCCACTGAATAATCAGAAAAAATTAATGACTTTTAATCCTTAAAAATTAAATAAAAACGATAATTCTTCTCGATCCTTATATCAATTTAGTACCCGGATTGAGTGTATTCTTGCATGATTGAAGCAACTTGCTGGACAAGCTGAACAGTTGGAATCCTCTCATCATACATGAGTTGATATTGTTGAGCGGCTTTTCTTGCGCTCTTCACAAGAAGTCGGTAGTCTGGGCCCATGCCTTGAAAATCAATTCAATTTTTATTTTAAATCAATTTATAAACTTAAATTGGTAATGAATTTTCTTAATGATGAAATGAAAAACTAACCGGAATAGCACATTCCAATGTAAGGATCAATCGACTCGATTTTCCAGACGCTTGTCCCATCATATAAAATTGACTTGTGCTTCTTCTCCGTAGCGAGCACAACTCCATTGACGGCTGTTATTCAAAGCGTTTAATCAATACTCTATTGCATTTATATTATACCATCTTAATCAATCTTTTAAGTAATAATAAAAAAATTAATTTATTGACCTTTGATTCCAATTGTTGGAGCTCCTGAAGCAACAGCAGCAAGAGCGTATTCAATCTGGACGAGCTTCCCACTTGGACTATAAAACCAAACAACAATTTGATTATAACAATAACTTCTTAATTCTTCAAGTCAAGGGAGGTCAAGATTTAAGACATGAACATTTTTTAAATAAAAGAAAATGAGCCGGTTTGTAGAATTTTGTCATTTTATTCGTTTTACCTGAAAGTCGTCAACGAGAAACTGTATCTTTCAGATGATCCTGCCATTGTTCAATACTGCTTTAATAGAAAACCCGACTGGATTTACTCTTTCACGTCTTGTGAAGGGAATTAGCGGAGGAAATGAGAAGAGCAGAAAAAGTGACAATGCGGATTTCGAATTCCAAGACTCAAATTATCAAATACCCTAATGCATTGTAATGCATAGGAGTATGAGATGGCGTAGGCCGCACTTATTCGCAACACTTAGCAAGATCTTACTTGAAATCTTGTATTTCTTAGAAATATTATATTTAAAAAAAATAATTCATCGGAAGAATGAAAATTTATAGTAAGACGCGAATTTTTAAAAATAATTATGTAATTAAATAAAATATAAACCATAAAAATGCAATTTAAAAATAACAAACTCAAACCTTGCAGCTTGTCATTTTAGAATTTTAGTTGCGACTTTGCCTGAGCACTGACAGTTCATTTTTATTTTGTTTTTGCTTCATAGTATATTTTGTGAAAAGAGAAAATGAACTCTTATGAAAATAAGAAAGCCCGGCGGGACACTCGGAAATCACAGAGGTGAAATTAACATTTTACTTCAAGAGTTGAAAGAACTGGATAGGAAGGTGGCCGTGGAGCATGAAGCCGTTGAGAAAAAGTACATGGAGTCGAGGGTTGAACTCTACAAGAGCTCCCATCATTGAGAAAATTCCGAATTTCTGGGCTCCCATTCTTCGAAACCACCCGAAGATCTGATCTCCAGGATGCTCACAAAGAGTGAGGATCAATGCATAGAATTCTTGAAAGTAAGATATTAAACATGATCTTTAGAATAAGCATTGGTGTTTATATTAGGTATTCATTAATTGAAATGATTTTTTTAAATTATAGCTTTTTAATGATTAATGAATAAGTTTCTAATCAGAATGATTCTTTTTTAAAGAGGATCGAGTTTGATAATCTTGAGTAAGAAGCTGGATTCAAAATGACCATAACCTTCGAGGACAATCCCTACTTTGAGAACCTCGTCCTCACCAAGAAATTCTTCGTCCGAACGAGGCAAATTCTGAATCATCTTTCAAGAACACTTCAATCATTCGGAAAAACGAAAAATTCAAGAGAATGGAAGATCAAGAGAAGGAAAAAAATTGCGAATGGGAAGCCCCTCCTTGAAGCCGTTCCTTCTTCTCTTGGTTCTCTCTCAACAAAAATCCTTACTACGAAATGGCGATATGATGTTATGTTTTATGCAAATCCAAATGAAAATGATAAATTAAAATCATTTAATTTCATTCATTTCTCAATGCAACTTATTTTCAAACATTAACAGCATATTTGTTTTTTGATTTCTTATTCATTATTAACTATTCAATTACTTACTTAACCATTAATTGTCGTTGTGAGAAGTTCGATTATTGAGTAGCGGAGTAGTGTGAGGAGAGTCGCGTTAATTCACACGCATCCTTGATTAGTCGTCGTGTCGATTGCGAAGGATCTTTGTTCGGTTAACTCTCTAGTAGGACATTCTGGCAAAGCGGACATCATTGAGCAAGCAAGAGGGAGTTGTGCATTAAGAGAGGAAGGACTGCATAACCATTATTGCACTAATTTATTTTGATATTATACCAGTAAATTGCATTAAAATGAGAGAAGTCAGGCTAAGTTTTTCATTTGAAATTGAACGGTTTTTCCCAGAGTTTTGCGAGCTTCTGCTTAACATTGAAGACGACTCGATTGAAATCATATGGAATGTTCTCAAATCCCATAAACTTTCCTTAAAAAAGAGGAAAAAGTGGAAGGAAAGGGAATTGGTCTGAGCACTCTGGGAACCTTCTCATGAATCAAAGGTGGAAATCTTTCATTTCTCCAGATTCGCCTCATACAAATTCTTTATTACTTTTGTTTCGCAAGTCTGTATCTCAGATGTAGTCGAGACATATTTTATGTCTCAGAGTTTCCTCGCCCCCCTCCTCCAATCTCACATTTATTCAATCGGATCGAAGAGCCCCATTTAGGAAATACATAAGGCAAAGAGAATCAATTCGACTTCTCTCACTCAAATTTCTTCATCGCTTCCTCACTTCCGCCCTTTCAAATCCTTCCAATCTTATTTTATACATTCTTCCATTTCTATCTTAATCTTACATTAAGATGATCCTACACGAAATGTTATTACTTTAATTAATTATTAATTTGAACAAGTAGTTAACTTCAAATATGTAATAAGTAATTATATACCAAATATGAAGCAATTAAATTGGAATAAATAAGAATCATAAATGCATGAGAATTGTAATTGAGTCATAAGATTGAAAAATGAGAATAAAATAAGGGAACAAAGCAAGAATAGAAGTTGTTGGCATTGTTATTTCATGAGATCTCATCTTGAATACAATTGAATTTGTGAGTCTTTTTTAACTCGAGGAGCTGTTGAAGTGAGTGAATGAGATTGTGATTGAAGATAAAAGATGATAAGTTGATGAGAGCGACAAAGGAAGTTGTAAGGAGAGAAGGAAAGTCCTGAGGATCCCATTACTCTCCGCTAACAACATTTCACCATCATCTTTTCACTCTCCTCCAAATACGTTTACTTGGAGTTGACAATCAGATTGTGTTGAGGGGAAGCTCCATCGCCTCAGACCACAATTTCCATACAAAAGACCACAATTTCAATACATTAGCTATTTACTTAAACATCCTTTAAATTTCATTTTATCATGAAATGAGCTTTCACCAACAAAAAACAATGAACAATTACCCAACTTTTTCTTCCGGCCTGACACTTCAATTCATTTTTCCTGATATACTATCATTGTATGTCTATTAAAAGTTATCAATGAACTGCAAATAAAGAATATCAATTTGTAAAAATATGAAATGATTTGGTCATCCATTTTTAATGCTCAAATATGAATTACAATATTATGTAGACTTTACTGGTAAACGTGGTATAGTAAAGTATGTATAATAATATTAATTATTATTACAGATAACGCTTGATTTAGAGGTTAAAGGTCAAATGAGAGAGAGACTTTAGTAACGTCCGATATAACACGTGACTATAAATTACTTTGTATAGAAAGTATTAGGTCACGTGTATCTAGTCACATGCTGTATCGAATGTTTCTAAGGTCTATTTCTCTCATTTAACCTTTGACCTCTGACCTTTGACCTCCCATTTCCTCAGTGTTCCCTAATTCTCCATATCTCCCATAATGTCTAATATCCTCACAGTTTGGATTTATGAAAGACGCGTACACGTGTCTTTTGTAAATTTAATAAATTATGAAAATGAAAGCTAATGGTCCGTAGAAGAAAAGAACATTTCTGAATTATAATTTTTGTAAAAAGTGAAGATTGAATTTGATTAAATTATGCGATGAGTTTTATAGGGTCATATCGAGGGAGAGAATAATGAAATAGGTAGTGAATGGGGCGATATTCTTTCCGAGGATGTCAATTACGAGATGGTTGATGAAGATGTATGGTGAACCGAGGCGAATTCCTTCCAGCTCCCCTCACTCTTCCCAACATCCGAACCCTCGTTGGATCCCTCTGGTAAAAAAAGGACCCCTTCGAGTCGAGTTAGCGGCGGAAGCGACGCCTTTATCAAATTAAGGACAGATTGGGTGAGGAGAGTGAACGACGGGAGTGTCCATATGTGGGGGGATAAACTATTAGAATCATCGGACCTCTTTTATTTATACGCCTTCATGCTCTGTTCGCCTCCATTAGGAGGCCCGGAGAGGAATAATTGTTTCGACTCACTCACGTCAATTGATTCTCCCTCTTCGTCCTCTCAAATCCGATCATGGAGAGATTCGGCTCCAAAAGAAAAACACATCATTCATTCGTGTGCTTTAAATGTGGAAAGTGATGAAGGTTCATGAATTTCAAATCATTTACTAAACTTTACATTTCACTAACTTAAGTAATAATGTTACCTTTAATTTAATTTATACTTTTTTCCATTGAATAAAGCTACGATTCTTTCATTCATTGATTCATTCAATTCATTCAATTTAGAAAATAATCATTAATATTTTTACACAATTAAAATTCATATTTGTCACCGCAGTTTTTTGCGATTAACTGCTCGGAAAATGGATTTTGTGATCAAAATTATGATTTCCTGACTATGATTTTCTGAACCATTGTTATAATGGAATTAAAATGAGAATACAAAAATACAAAATCAATTTATTTAACGAGTCAAGTGATGAAAAAAGAAGGATCGCAAGAGCGTGTTGAAGAGAACTCTTCTGAATTTCCCCATTTCTCTTTGGATTTCAATGGGGATTTGCTGTTGATGAGGGTCGGAGTCGGAAGGATTAGGTAAATTGGTAGGATTGGCATATTTTCTCTTTAGGAGCCAGTCTAGGACATTATTGTTACGTGGGGCAGGCCCATATGGTCAAGTGGGTAAAATATGGGGGACCTCAACAACGTGTGGCCCACTTGTTCGAAAAGTCGGGCCCTGCCGTTGAGCTCCGGGTTTCATCCGGAGGATAAACGCGAGCGAAGTGGGAAAGAGCGGACCAGTTGGCTCAAAACTCCCGTCCTCGCAACTCACCCTCCTCCCTTTTGACTCTCTCAAAACACATCTGCTCGCCTCGAGATTTTCCCAACCCTCCTCGTTCAACCCTCCACCTCACTCATCTCTACACCTTGCATTATCAACGATTAGAAAACCATTCACTGCCAGTTTTAATAAACTACCGCAAATAATATTTTTCTTCGTTGTTTGTTACTTTTCTTGGGTTTTCAACCATTTCTCTTCAGTTGGTTGAAAACCCTGTTGTTCTTTTTAAATTGGGGAAATAGGAGATTAAGTGACAAGTGTGAAGGTTTTTGGAGTTTTAATCGTAATTTTGTATTGAAATAAACAAATTGTAAATAAATATAAAAGTGCACCACGAAAAAGTTTTAAAAAAATTCTGATTTTTTTCCGTTAGAATATTTAATTAATTTTTAAATTAAAAACTTCAATGTTAACTTCAATAGTTTTCTTATGAAGCTTAAAAATTCTATAAATTAGGTTAAGAAAATGACATAAAATGGGCTTGGTGGACATGACCGTTCCAAGTGGCAAAGACGGAGTTCGCGAGGGTGAAAGGAAAAAGAGAAATTTTGACATTGCTTTTCTCACGGGACAAAATGAGAACGAAACGGAAATTAAACCCAGCAAAAAGTTCATCTCGACTTCTAACGACGAATTTATACGCCCAGCACGATGTAACTTTTAATATTTTTCACATCACAATTTTTCCTCGTCATATTATTATATAATTAAATACTTACTAGTTTGCATAAGGTTAGTTAATAATTAGTTAAATCGGTTTCTTTATAGCTTTTTAACTTTCCAATTTTATTTCCAGCAACCTTTACACCATCTCCATCATTCTCTCCAAATGAATCTCAATTAAAATCCTCCGAGTCTTTAATTTCTCGTCATGACGTCCCACTGAATCTCCGTGGCGGCTCCAAACATTCCAGACACAGTAAAAGAGTCCCCAAAGACGAGCATCCCCTTGAATTGAAACCACCAAAGATCTCAATAAGAGACTCCGACTCAGATCTTCACAATTTGTACATTCCGCATCAATCACTCGACGTTCCAACGATCACCGCATCAAGTTTTGCTCTTTTCCCACCCACGAGTAGCCATTCCAAGTTGTTGTCACCTCAATCACTCCACCCGTCTCCTCACCCGTACAATTTCAACTCTCCGCACCATCCGCTCAAGTTGGACAAAGACTTGGTTTACCCCAAACCAAGGATGATGAACGGGCCGATCAATTTCCCTGAACCTTACGGAATCATCCCTTACCCTTACACGAATCTCATCATTCCGCATCATCAGTCCATGGAAATGCACCAAACTCGTCTTCATCTTCACCAACAATTTTCCCCGCCAGGAACGACGAATGGCAGCAACATCAATGGTAATGGCCACAGCAATAATAACAACACGAGCAGCGGCGGATCATCGAACGGGTCAACTGGGAGCGTCGGGCAGTCGCCGAACAATTTGAATCCAGCGACGCTTTTGCCGCCATCGCTCACGTCGCTCACACTTCCTGCCCAGAATGTCTGTGCAAAGTGCAACATTGGGTTTCGCATGACCTCGGATTTGGTTTATCACATGAGGTCGCACCACAAGAGAGATTCTGATCCGCAGAAAAAGAAGAGAGAAGAGAAACTCAAATGCCCCGTGTGTCATGAGACGTTTAGGGAGCGTCATCATTTGACAAGGCACATGACGGCTCATCAGGATAGGGCTGAAGAAATTGAACATCAGAAGCAATTGAACTTGAATTTAGTCTAAAATTGTAATTAGTGTTTAATAAAATAGGATTAACGTACATTCATAACTAACATTTTAATCATTTATTGAAGTGTACCGCTTTTATCATATTGCTAGTCCTTAGGAATTCCGTCTTAAACTAAATTAAATTTTCAAAATTAAATCATAAAGTAACTTTTAATTTTAGATCAGATAGGCTGTAAAATTTATTAAATAGTTTTAATGTACATTATCATATTGTATAAAATTTGATTCAATCAGTATAAATCGTAAACTTTTGTTATTTTATATTAAATTAAAAATAGCAGTTAATAAATTATATTAGTCATCAATAATTAAATGTGTGTAGTCTGCTCCCTGTGATAAATTAAATACATACCTAGTTTGAAAAACTTCCAATCTTTGCTGAATTTCATTTCATTTGAATATTAAATAAAATAATTAAAAAGAGGAGGTTCATCTTTTAAACCTGAAGAACAGTTAAGAACAGGATTTTTAGCAACCCTACCTGATGGCACAAGGAAGGAATTGCTTGAGCTAGCAAGGCTTATTCATCCAACTTATTTTTACAAGTAATATGGAATTGGGCGAGGAAGACGAGTTTTGCATCTTTCAATAAATTCCCCTTTCAAATGGCTCAAACTTCGAATGTTATCAGTTTAAATGAGAGAAGTTGGCTCAAGCTCATTGAAGTCATCGAGGCGAAGAGAGCATAAGACATGAGAATAAGATCCTGAAGTGAGATACGACCAAGGTAGGCCATTTGTGTATTTGAACAGATTATCTTCTCCTCCTCACCACGTGGCTTGGCCCTTTTTAACCTCCGATTCCGTCCACGTTTCCCTAATCTCTTGTTTCACAAAAGCAAACTGATCATTAAGTTAACATAAGAGCCCTGGTGCATCCATGGAGGATTTCAATTGAGCCAAGAAGAGGAGAAATTGAATTAATTTTGTTAATACATTAAAGAGGCTTTTACCAGCAAAGTTTATAGCTATTATTTATTTTGTAGCTAGATAGTTGTAAGTAGGGAAGTTGGGGTAACATTGTAATTGTAATTAGGAAGATGATTAGAATGGGCAAGGGAAGGTGAAGGGCCGCTTTTCTCCTCTCCGTGTCTCGACGGAACTTTGAGCCATGTTTGGATAATTTGAGGGTAAAAGTTGAGGTCAGAGTTGTGGAAGTAGCTGTTTTGCATATCTAAACCGTTTCTTCCTTTTATCTAACTCTCAACTCGCCCTCTGAGCCTAATAAAGTAAGTCACCCTTCCTTCTTGAATTAATTTTACGGGGAGGGGATTTACGACTTTCTTTCTTCCTCCTCCGTGGCGGGCTTTTCTCCGAGCCAAAGAGGAGTCTAACCACTTTATTATACTGAATACAATACGACTCACATCTTTTATTATATTCCTCTATCACTCCATGCAGATTTATCCGCTCTTAAAATTCACTTCTCGCGACTTCGCCGTCTCATACATAGCTCCAAAGCTCTGATATACTTATATCAATTACTTCATGATATATTATGCATTCATGGCAAAAATATTTAATTTAATTAAGTGTTACTAAATAGTATGTATGAGGTTTATTAAACAAACTCTTACATACACATACTTTGTAAAGTGGCAATTTTATATTAGCATATTATTATGATGTTAGGATTTTTAAAGAATCTTGAAAGATAAAAATCAAGGTATGTGTTGATTATAGGAGTAAATGAAGGGAGAACCTTCGTAGAACTTAATTGTCAGAGTTGAGAAAAAAGGTTTAAAAGTGAGGAGATTAAAGTGATAATTAAGGGGAACTCGGGGAGGACGCGGGGAAAAGAATGAGAAAAGAAAGTGTAGTTACAAAAGAGGTATTTTAATATTCGGAAAGAGCGGAAGGCCGAGTGCGGTGTAAAGTTTTGGGCTCGGAGCTGTAATTTATCCTTAACGTGACAGTTAGCAAGTGGAAGTGTACAAAAACTTTTTCTCTTGATAAGAGATCTCAATTTCAAAATATGACTTTTTCGTGAGAGTAAGGAAAAGGAAAAGAACAGATTTCACCCGTAAACGAAGCCACCCCTCCTTCTTGCGATTACATCTACCGAATTACTATTTATGGGCCGGAGCATCTCCCCCAACAGCCGCCAGTAAATTCGGATCTTCTCAATCGTTTTATTGTCACTGTCATTCTCATTCCCGCGGTCTCACAAATGTTACTCCTTTTATTGCCTTTAATTTCAATTGTCTTTAGTTTAATTTTCTTTATCGTCCTTTCATGTATTGTGTTTTTTTAAATCTGCTTTTCTCAATTAACAAATGGCAATTTGGGATTAATGAAACATTTGCACGATTGCAAAATAAATTGTTTTTTTTTAAATTTTTATACTTTAAAGTTAAATAATAATATAAATATTAACTCTTATATTGAAAAATAAACTTGTATTTAAAAGATTTTTTTCGGACTGTATTTTAATTAAGCAAATCTTAAATAATTCTAGTATTGTGAGTATTTTTAATATAAAAAACGAGATATTTCTGAAAACATGTTATAATATATTCAACATTATAAAAATTATTAAAAGTTCACAAAACGATAGAATAATCCTTGAAATTCACAAGACATCCTCATGTTTTATTGTATGAATATTATATTCGGGAATTCATCCAGATCCCGAGTTCATTCCCTCCAATTAAATTTATGGTTGTCTTCTTTGAATAGCCAAGTAGGAGAAATTCTTTCTCTTAACTCACCATTGAGCTCCTTCTTAAATATAAGAGTAAACTTTTTGAATGGAGAACTTCTTTTTTGAGAAAGAGTTAGTTGGGTCCCACATAGGACAATCAGTTGATGTGTGTATAATTCCCCCGTTTACTCCGAATTAGACTTCCAAATTGGGTCCCCTTTTGTGGAAGGAATAAGTCAGTGTCAGCAAATGAGGAATCTGGTTCCTCTCTCCCTTATCTCTCCGCACCCATAAGCTTCCTCTATGAGTTCCTTCATCCCCATCCCAGTCTGCCTGCCCGCAAAAGCCCCTTTTCCAACCCCTTAATTTCCCTCCTAATCTGATTGAATGAATTTATTCTCAAAATCTCCGACTCGCTCGACCCAAACAAACTTTATCACTATTTACATTCCGATGACGTTCGCCGCTGTCGCTCCTGACAAGACGATCGACACACGCGTCTTGTAAATTGTATATTCCAATATTTACATTCCAATTTCCATTTCTCTCTTATTGACTTGTTAATATCAAAAGTAACAAGTACATAGAACATCTTCATTATGTCTGACTAAAGAAAACGATTTTATTAGTTGTAAAATAATTGTTTAGTTATGATTTTTGATTTATTTCAGAAATGTGACTCGCATTTGTAGAATTTAATTTTTTTAGTGAACATTACTTGTTTTTGCTCAGCTTTGAAACAACGAGATGATTTCTCACTTGCCAGTGTTATGTCAGTTATAATTTACAAAAAATGAGTTTAAGGATTTATAATATTTATAAGTATAAGGAGAATAAGGATGTATTAAGTAGTTTTATTAGATACTTGACGTTGAATCTGATATTGGTTTAGGAGAAGAGATGCTGATACGGGGAAAGAAAACCCTATGGCATTTTGCCCAATTGAGAAATGATGAGGAAAAGTTGAGAGGTTGATGGGTAGAGGAGAACCGACGGGAGATATGAGAATCTTGACCACGAACTGAAACGACGACTTATTCAATTTCTTATTAGACAGAATGAGAGCAGCAGGTTTTCCTAACGAACAGATTCACAATCTCATTTTGCAAGCTCTAAGTTTTTCGAGCAAATAAATAAATTACAATTACAGATTTCCCGATCAAATCAAATTAATATTTACATTAAATTGTTTAATAAAGAATAATAATAAGCTCATTAAATAAGAAAAAGAAATTTCTAGCTGTATAAGATAAAAAAAATCCTTGTACTACATATATTTAATATAGCTCATATATTCGTATGAAATAAAAGTAATAATTGGATAAGAAATAATTATTAATCACCAAAATCACTTTTCTGTCTCTTGAGTCTTTGCGGGAGTGATTTCAGGAGTTGAGAGAGCAGCTGCAAAAAACCTCTTGAGCGACGGAATCAATCTACTCGCATCCCTCAGTGGGATTTGAGATGCGAAAGTTGTTCAGGACAAACAATAATGGTCGTACGAGAATTCTGCCTACGACGACGTCCACGAAACCCAAGAATACTTCATCATGTATCATTCCTACCTTCAATATAAGAAACTATCTAATACTTATATGGGAATATCACATGGTAGGGTAGATAACTGCTCTTTCAATCTCGTTTCGCTCTCCGTTTCGACTTGCATTCCGGTTGTTTTCCTCAATTAATTTCACGGTGTTTTGTCACAGGACATCGATCAGGAGTCGAAATCTCTGAAAAGCCATTTACTCCCATTTCTCTGGAGTCCCTTGACACGCTCCTTCCCGTCTCTCAACCTTCCCTCAGTTCCATCAAATTTACCCCCAAAAAACATTTTTCGATCATGTTCATAAGAGAAATATTTTCTGTCGTTATTCTTATTTCAATATTGAATACAAAATCATAGAATCAGTAACTACAAAATATAAATTCGAGTATTAATATTTATAATAATTTAATAAAAACTTAATAATTGGCAATTTATAATAAATTTAAATAAAAAATCAAAGCAATGCATTTTTGTTCCATTGTATTTTTGTTGAATTATTGGTCATTAAAACTATCAGTATGTATTATTGCAAAATTGTATTTACAAATATGGAGAAATAATTGATAAATAAAGATAGAATATTTCAGTAAGCCATTAAATAAATAAACAATGAGAAGAATAACCATGTTGGGTCATATTTACGCATCTATGAGCAATAAATCCGGAAACGGAGCAGGAGATTCAACTGGACCAAACCCTCGTGAATATTAACAAAAGGAACAAGGGATGCAATGATGAAAAGTCCATTGAGTAAATTAGTCCCGGGTTTCCCTTTATTGTATAATAGAAAGTCATGAGAAGCTATTAAAGCTGTATCCCTCTATATTGGCTCCAAGTAAGTAAAACATAAGGGATATCGCTACATGGTTCGTATACAAGCAGGATATACATACATATTTATAAATAAGGGAATAATAGAAATGAGTGTTCATATACATCCTCCTCATCTTCCCCCATCACCTCCCCGAGTGTTCCTCGGTGATGAAATGGAGGATGAGTGTTATTGTGGGTGAGGGAATTCAAATCACAGGATTGATCGACGGACGAGATGAGATGGTGATGGATGGGGGAGTCTAGAGAACCACCGTTGAGTTCTGGGTAAGAATCACTCATTTCCAGTCCGATGCGGAGTTTCTATATGCTTTCCCCATATTTCCCTCCCTCGCGAAATAGCACAATCATCCATTACTTTCCCAAGACCCTTTAATAGGAATGGAATGAGATATACAAATTGAATCCGAATTTGTGCCTTTTATGCTAATGTCCCGTCGGCCCTACTTACCCTCATACTTCATCACTTCCAATTTGACGAACGAATCCTTCAAGTCAAATCCAAGACCTCTCGATCATCAAGCCTAGGCGAAAAGATGTCATCGAGTCTTTGGAAATCATTAGGAAAATTAGTCAACGTCCATCATTTTGGAACGAAATCCGAGTTTCCTTCAAGCGTCCCCTTTTACTTGTAATGGGATTCTGCAGATCATATATGCAGTTTTGGGCATAAAAGGAAGACAATCATGAGAATTCTGAGAAACTTGAAAATGAAGATGAGTTTAATTCTGGGAAGAAGTAAAAACTTCTGGTTCAATGTGTTAGATAATAAGGAGAAGTGAGGAAAGTAGGGAAAGGATATGGGAAATGAGAGAAAGGTAAAAAAGGAATTGAGAAGTGGAAGCGAAAAAGGCATTTATGACAACGAGGGTTCACTCTATGTAGATGTGGAATGGTGCAGTAAAATGTCGAGAGGGTTTTCTCTCGTATAAGAAAATCATAAAATTTTATGATTTCAACTTTTATTAGGATGGGAGGAAGGCAGGAGATGTCTATAAAAACAGACAGCAGGATTATGATTATGAAGAACAAATGCCAAATTCTGTCAAACACTTCCATTCGTCTTCAATTCTAAAAACCATTAAAACAACTCATTAGTTACTAAAATTATATTTTTATAAATTAAGTAAACTTTAATAATTCAGGGCGAAGGAAAACTAAAATATATTGTTTAAAATGAATTTATAAAACTATATTTTAAAAAATATTTGTCGTTTTTATAAATTTTTTATTTAAATGAAAAATCACTTAATTTTTCATCATAATAAAGTAAAATAAGGATAAAGTGTCAAGTTTAATATAAAGTAAATAAAAAGATAACAAATGATTTGTTTAAACGTTCTTATAAAGGAATTTGCGGAGAAAAATCGTGTCGGATTCCACGAAGTTCCATGAAAGCAAACGGCCCGTTTAGAAAACCAGTGAGGAGAACGAGGGTGAGAAAATTGCAAAGAGTGAAATTTTATTCGTTCCTTTTCTCGCTCCTCAAATGTTCTTTTCGCTCAAGAATGAATGTTGTGGGGAATGAGGAGTGTCGAAGGAGGAAATACGAGGATGAGGGGAAGAAAGAGACCTCATCCTCATTTCATCACTTTGATAGATCGAGAAAAGACATATTTATGCAAATATGCTGGGCGAGGGCCATATTTACGCCAGAAAATTGTTCCCCAACTTACATCTCTTCATAATGGCCGGACATATTTCATATCTCGGAACGGCTCCTGCCCTGAAATCCATCGGACTCGATGCAAATCAGGGGAAAACCTCAACTCTTTTCTTTTCATATAACTCATATACTTTTTCCACATTCCTTACCATTTTTTCCCAGAAGGACCAAAATGGAAAATTATATCTAAAAAAACTATCTCAAAGTATTAGCATCCCAATGCTTACATACTATTACTATTATACTTACACTTCTTTTACTCTTCGTAATATTACGTATATTACTCAAAGTAAGAAAGAATCTATTATACAACCTCCTCCATATTATACTTAGGTATAAGCTCACAAAATAATATAAAATATACTTTCATATTCACTTAACATGTGTATACATACAGTTATTCACATAAAAGTAAAATATTTATATCTATAAGATCCTGCCTCATATATAATTCATGCTTATGCATTTAAATATACTTTTATGTATAAAGGAGGAGAATTGCGAAGTGAGAGTCAAACCAAAGAAATTTTTCTTATATGGAGAAAAAGAAAAGGGGAGAAATTTTTGCATAGGGTGGTGGAAAATGAAGTCATTTAATTTATTGTTCCTTCTTCCTCTTCCCGAGCGTAATGTATTCTTTTCTCTGGGCCCTTATGCAAAAGCTCCTTATCCTCCCCAACGTCATATTGAAGGCCTCATTTCTATATCTCTTCCCCACCGGAGCTCGACCCGAGACTCATAATCCGATTATTACCATTACTCAAGACTCAGACTCTCCCTCAAAGTTCCTTATCAGGAGACGAGCAACCATTGTCAATTGTCACGCCACCGACGGTCCTCAGCTTGAAAATGATACATTCGACCCTCAACTCACTCCAATCACTACCATCGCCTAATAAAGAAACCCAAATTTGAAATAGAATTCTATAAACTTAAATAACATAGTGTGACGCAAAAGTTCTCGTTCAATTCCACGTTAAACGTTATTCGATATTATTTTATTAAATATTAATATTCTAATAGCTAAATAAAAACTTTAGATTGTTAGCAATCCTTGGTGTATAATATCTATTCATTAATTAATCAATATAATCTGTTCACTATGTAAGATTAATTGTTCATTAATTTAGATATTTAAAAATTTTAGTCATCGTTAATAAATTACATAAATACAATAATAAAAAGAAATATTTATGAATACGAGACAATGTGAATGAAACGGAGCTCAATTTGATGAACAGAATTCCCTGCTAATTTCCCTCTACAAGCTCGTAATGAAAAGCCCCCAACTGTTTTCCTTAACTCATAAACATAAGAGGAGAGACAAAGGAGTCTTTAGAGCGGATTCCTGGTAGTTATCTCCTTTCTGCTTTGCTTAACCCTTCATCCTCGCCACACCCTTCGATCAGATAGGAAGGAAGACAATGAGTAGAGGGAGTCATTAAGCCCTTAATGAGTTCTCCTCATTCAATTTCAATCTCACCTCTCTTGGAACAGCGAAGGCGAGGAAGTTTGAGGAATCCAGCGACGATTCCTCCATTTTTCATCCACTCCTTCCTATCTCTTGAATTAATAATTGAATTTGGGTTTGGAATTGAGTCGGGATCTTCGTTTCCCGTTGAATATGCTCCAAATGGAGGTTTCCGGAAGGAGGTTCTTTGACGGTCACCTTCGGATAAGAAATTATTTATTGCTTTCTCTTCTCTTTCTTCCATCTGCATTTTCCCTTCCCATGATTACTCAATTCAGCCTTTTGTGCAAAGAGCGAATCTTTTACGGATCATTTGCATTCACGCTCACTCCGTCTCGATATCAATCATTTCCATAAATATCCATTTTTATAATTTCCTTTTTTGGGAGATTATTACGAGAGTCGAAGGAATATTGTTGGATTTTTAAAAAGATTAAATTTCATACTGTTTTAGCATTATACCTTTCTCAAATATTCAAAAGAGTTAAATTTCCCAGTTCAAAGACTATTTTCCTGAAGAGTTGAACTTGAGGAGTGGAAGACGTCGAGAGATCCAAAGGCGGCATATTTATAATATATGCAAAGCCCTTGGAACAAAAAAACTGGCATGATAGTTACTTAAGCACTGTATCAAAATGCAGATGTGGGAATTTCCTCCACAGAAGCGAGGAAAAAAGTGAGAAAAAGGAAGAAGTGTTTTGTAGAAATGGATGTATTTCCATTGAGTCTGCCGTGTGGAGACAAAAAGAGGAGATGATTAGGGTTCAGAGTCGGAGATTCAATTCTCTAGCGATTTATAAGGATTAAGGGGGAAAAGAGGGGGTGGTACAAAGAGGGAAAGGAGCTTAACTCTCCGCAATTTTCTTCTTTTTCTTCATCCCTTTGAGCGTGTGAAGTGTGTTAGGTGAGGAAGAGGCAAAGGGAAAAAAGAGAATATTGAATATTACAAGGGAATGAGGTTGAATGAGGTTAAAACTTTCGTGCCTTCTCCACAATTCAATTTTTGAGAGAAAAGAGACTCCGAGCCCCTTTTTTCCTCAACTCCCGGAGGGAAACACTCATTTACACTTTTATTTCATCTCCAGGTTGAACTCAAAAGCCACAATTTAATACACACACATACACCTTCGAGGTCTTCAAGAAAGTCGGAAACCAGATCTTATTTTATATCAATTTTCCTCAATTTTTAACCCTTACATTTATTTCATTTAATTTCATCATGAAATCTAAATAAAATATAAAGATTTAAAGTATAATATAAAATTAAATATTATTTAATTGACTTTCTAATATATAATTTTAATATAAAAATATTTGAAAAATGTTGATAGATAAATTAGTGAATTGATTAATAAATTCTATTGATAAATAAACATGAATTGGAAGTGAAAATTTTACTATTGTCAAATTATTATTTTTTATGTTGTGATTCAAATTTTATTGAGAATCTTTTTTTCAATTTGATATCAAAATGATGGACCAGAGGGGATGATGAAATGAAAAAGAGGCTGTGAGAGAGAAAAAAGGAAGTGATTTTGAGTTAGGACGACTTTCACTCCTGATGAGAGGAGATGATGAAAGGAAGATGAAGGAAATTGAATGAAGTGACCGATATGGGGTCTTAAATCCTCGTCCCTCCATGATTGCACAAAGATTGTCAATTTGGTCTGTTCAATATGGAAAGAGCCGTTGGCCACCCCAACTCAAATTTGCTCTCTTTTCTTCCCTTTGCCCAAATCTCGGAAGAGACGACGACGGAAAGTTTTTTTCTTACTTTTTTCCTCTCCCGACGGCGGGCGGGTCGAAAGTTTAGAAACTCCGTGAGAGAATTGTCAATCAGGATATGAAGAACACTCCAAATCTCTCTTCTAGACCACATACGAATTCTTCAACGAAATCCCGAGTCTAAATTCAATGATTGCCTTCGCGTAAGGCTTCCCAAAGCTTCAAGAACTTTCGACACATTGAGAACCAGCAAGAGAGAGTGAAAGTGTTAAAAAACCGAGTCTTTAAAATAAGTTCCCGGCTAATGTGAGGCTCATGAGAAAGTTAAAGGAAGGAATACAAAACATGTGTGGAAAAACCAATGACTTTTTATTCAAACTTTATAACTAAACTTTTAAGTTTATATTAATTTAAAGATATACATTTCAAAATTTACTTATTAAGTTCCATTATTTATTAAAAAAGCTAAGCTCAGCTTACAAAGTCAAATTTATCAAGGAATCACAATTACTTCATAATTAATCAATTGTGCTAAAATATTATGTAAAAATGATGATTTTTTTTAATTGCGTAGTTTTTATAGTCAATTCATTGCTTTTCGTAAAAAATTACCTTGATAGGTCTACAAGATGTGCAATATAGCCAAAATAATATTCTTGAAAAGCGTACATTAATACACGGACATTTGGTTTTTGTACATTGAGGAGGAGAAAAGTAAAAAAGCTTAAGGAGATGGGAGTTTAAAAGTTTACAACTTCATGTAAATGAAGTTGAGACGACATCAACATTTTCGTTATTTCTTTGGGAAAGAATATGCTCTTGGAACAATTCCCAATAAGTTTCTATGCAGGCCGTATTCTCATGTCAGACAGAGAAGAAAAGTCATGACAAACATAAAATCCCCTCTGGATATTCATTTTTATGAGGAAAAATAAGAAAAATTATTTCGTTGCAATTAAAATGTTTTAACAATCCCTACTTTATTCACATTTCGAGTTAATTTGTTCATTTCTAAAATCTTAAAATGTGAGTCTTAATGTAAGTTAATCTAACGATAAGTTAATTTAAGTTAGTTTATCTAAAGTTAATTTTTAAGTTAAGCAGCAAAAAAATAAACTATGTTAATATACATACGTTGTTTTTGCGCTTCTACTGTTTCTCCAAGATGTATAGTAAATACAAAAGACAAGAATTTTGTATAAGAATCTTGAATACCTTTACTACTAAAACTACTACTAATAGTTGCAGTTTGTAATATATATTCATATAGACAGAGACGCAAAGTATTCTTAGGAATAATACACCTTGAATTTCAACCTTTGCTTGGACTGGTTATTCGGTTCATGTACGTCAGCGAATAAGATACAAATAGCGTGAATGGGGAGGGGGCGTCAGGAGAAAGCGGCTTTCACTCCGAAACCCCGAAAAGAGCGTAGTGAGAAAAATCGATGGGAGTCACGAGGCAGGCAGTGAAGGGACCAGAGCGGCTTTCCCATTGCTTATCAATCATGTGATGAGAGTTGCATCAGTGTGCCTTACTTTTACCTTTGTATATCGCGACTCTCCTCCAGATTATCCAACTCTTTCCATATTTTCCTGGTGTTTACAAACATTCCTCATTGACGTCCTGAGTTGCATGGGAATGCGGAGGTTCTTTCTCTTCCATTTACTCAAATAATAAGGAAAAACCACCAGGATTTGATCCTTTTGTTCGAGGCTAAATAAGCAAGAAATGGAAGTTGGTCCTAATTGTTTATCGAGTTCGCGACTCTCGTTCAGTGTTGGTCGAGTTTCTTTCGTGGAAGGATGTTTGCCAAGGGTAAACTCCTCTTTGGGCCAAAGGATGAGGCCTTGAGTCGGAGGAATATCGTCAAAATGATTTTCATGAATCATTTTGCGGTTTCCAAACATGGTAAAATCCTCCCACTCGACTCTTTTTAATTGAGGTGAGCAAACTACTTGCACAGTTATTACATTTACTTAATATGCACAAGACAATTATATATTTATATGGGGAACTGTGTAGCTCATTGAAACTTTATTTTGAGATCATTTTTAATTTATTTGTTTGCATTTCCATATTTATATACCTTAATGTGGTGGTTAATTTGAGGAAGACGAAAAAATATTTACTCTAGACTTGTTATTATTTATTGCCAGAACTTGGTCCACTTGTGTTCTTATTTGTTTAATATTTTGTTTACCTACTTTTAATTTTGCTTTTAAGTTTTAATAAATAGTTCGCAGAATAGTTTGCAAATTGCTTGCAAGTGGCATTTATATCCTTCGTAAATATTAGAATTTAAAAGCGTATTTGCAAGAGTGTGTAATTTGTTTTATCGGATCAATCGTCAATCAATTTTAATCAGTTCATCAGTAATTGAGTTGATTAAAGTGATTTAAAAGTAAAACATTATTTTCAAAATTTACCTTGATAAATTCCTTAAATATCACGTAAAGTAAACATAATAAATCTATTTAAAAAATTGACACAAAATATACAGTAAATACACAGTATCTGATGATTTAAGGAATATATTAAGCGGTTCATTCAGATTTATCTAAAATATCATCCACATGATTAGTAATTTTATTTTAGTAAAGAGTTTAAAATAAAAACGAACGGCTTTAAGATATTTTATACTGAGAGTTCCCATCAGGAGCTCATATGGATGACATAAAAATATTTTTGGATGGAATAATTTAATTATTAAATGATCAATTAGACATATTTCATTGAATTATTCTTTTAGCTACTATCTATAATAAAATGGTAATAATAGAATCATATTTCATGATTACATTAATATCCTATTCTTATAATAAATTATATTATAATAAGATAAATAGGCACATAACTTTTAATAATAATTGAAGAATATATGGTATGATAGCTAGAAATACATTCTCTTATATCTACATTTTAAAATGTATAAACAATTATAATATAAAGGATTGTTTATATCTAGGTATTAGAAATCAATCAAATAACCAATGATAGTGCACCTTCTTGAATGAACAATTTATTCGCTATTCATTGAACATTTTCTGCACGTAACTTTCAATATAATTAGTTATAAGAACTTGAGTATGAACAAATTCCTTGCATTTAATACCAATTTGATATAGAGGGGCACTTGATATTGTACAAATAAATTTATTCAAATGTGAACAAGAAAACCGAAGTACTAAAAGAGTCATGCAGCAATATGCGAATGTTTCTAGTATGATTGGTTCAATAGATAATATTTGGCAAAAAAACTTAAGCCCGAAGGATTGATCAAAATGCTCAACGTGTCTTAAAGAATTGTTCACCCTTCCTATACTACATCTTATCCTACCCTTCACCTCTCTTAAATCCTATTCCAAAAAGTTTACGCAATCTTAAAAAATTATTTGCAAATGTTTAATAACATCATAGAATTTTAAGAAGGCTGCAACTATAATTGCTGAACAGGAAAAGTACAATTAAAATATAACAATTTATACGATTAATAGGATATAACAAAAATAGTCAATTTGGTGTCAATAAGCTAATATTAAAAAAGTAAATAGTTCTAGCATTAAGAAACCAATCATTCCTCTCCCAACACTCAACAGATTTATTTATTCAGATTTGTTTAAACTGTAAGTTATGCATACTCTAATACTACTTACTTAATTGTTTTTGTTAATATGTTTCTCTTTATTCCACGAATTTAATGCGAATAGTTTAAATAGAAAGGAATGGGAATTTGTATGCCTTGAGGGTGGAAGATTGGAAATTGTCCTACTAATCGTAAGTAATTACTAAACATGTTTACAAATTGCAGCAAAACAAAGGAGAGTCTCAACTTTTCCCATTCATTCACCGGGAGTCGTCTCAAGAGAGAAGACAACCATAATGTCTTCCAAATCTAAAAGTCAAAGACCGTAAAACCAACGCATTTCAATTCCACATTATTCCTTAATTTTTTATTATTAATTTAAAAAGTTTGAAACCAAATAGGATTCTTTATTATTTTTTATAATTTTTACTACCTAAGAATTACTTTTCCATTGCTTTATTTCGTTTATTTAAAAGTTCTTAATGTGGAACCCCTAAATATTTTTTAACAATTCAACAACTCCTCTCCCCTTGTTGAACTACAAAGAAGGAAAAATGAACGAAAAAAATAAGCCTGAAGATTCACCGATCTTTGATTCTGTGATAACTTCCAACGCTCCAAATGGCGAAGTCAAGACGGATTTAGTCGTTCGTCCCCAAACTCTACCTGATGAAGGGAAATTGGAAAACGGTGTTAGTATTATTGTTCCCGAAACATTTAGTAAGAAACTTAAATTCAATATCCGTATATCAAAAAAATACTTTCTATTATCCTGATATTCATAATATCAAATAAAAGGTATAAAATTTTTTCATTTCTAAAAATTCATAATAGGAAATGAAGAAGAGGGAAAGCGACGCTATGTGAATTACGCTTTAAAGATAATCGGGATTTTAGGGTTCCTTTACTTTTTTATCTGCTCACTTGGATTCTTGAGTGACTCGTTTAGATTGATTGCTGGGAAAGCAGCAGGTATGAATTAATTCATAATAATAATCAATTTTAATTTAAGTATTTTGAATACAATATTTATTAGAGTTAATTTTCTTTAAAAACAAAAAATTAAATTTATAGGAGAAGTTTTACAAACAGAGCTGCTCAATAACCCTATAGTTGGTAAGTTTTCGACAAAACTAGAACTTAAATGTTTTAATTTAATTTTTTAAAGTTATAAATAAAACAAATTTTTTTACACGTAGGAATGATGATTGGCATTTTGGTCACCGTTGCCGTCCAAAGTTCATCAACTTCAACTTCCATTGTTGTTTCAATGGTGTCTTCTGGATGTAAGTTCAAGCTCACTTTTAGTTCTTTAAACATGATTTGAATCAGTTATAATTAATTGTCTTATCATTATTATTATTATTATTATCATTTAGTGTTTTCTCTCAAGACTGCCATTCCAATCATCATGGGTGCTAATTTGGGGACATCAGTGACGAACACGATTGTGGCTTTGACTCATATGACCAACAGAGCAGATTTCGAGCGAGCATTCGGAGGAGCCGTTTTACATGACATGTTCAACTTGCTCACTGTTACGACGCTTCTCACGCTTGAAGTTTTAACTGGTGAATACTTTTATGAATTTCTTAAGTTGTAAATAAACTTATCTTTAATCCTATTAGCTCAAACGTGTCTACTTGGAATGACTATAATAGTTCAAAGGAGCTAAACTAACTAATGTAATTAATATCATGAATTTAATTACAGGTTACTTGGAAGTAACGACGACAGCGATAATGGACGGATTTGAACTTAAAGCGCAGAAAGGTGGAGAAATCCAAATCCTCTCAAGAATAACTAAACCCTTCACTCAATTAATTATCCAGGTAAAATATCAAGTTCTTAATAAACGTAATCGTCTTAAATACCTATTTATAAAATAACCCTTCCCAATACCAAAATAAATACTCACAGTAAAAAAGAGAAAGTTTCTTCCAACGTAAAGACCATAATGCAAAGTAAAGCCAAATATTTATATGCTTATGGTCGAAAACTCGGGGATCTTGAGACTTTGCTCAAAAATCTCTATATTAAATATAGAGATTTTTGCAAGAGTGTTGACACTTGTCAACGCTAAGAACCACGAAGGGTTAAGATTTGCTTTTGAATGTACATTTTGAGTGTCTCAGTTTTCCCCTTCAATGCAATGGGAATGAAAAAACTTCTTCAATTCAATGCAGTAAACTAAAAAGGACAAATTATTATTTTTAAACTGAGTCGATAGCTTTAAATATTTAATATTAAATAATACTTTGTTTTGGCATTAACTTGATGGTTTCTTTAAGTTAACTGGGTTAGTGATGTTGATGTATTAAATTGTATTTGAAATGTAGATCAACAAAAAGGTGATAATTGGTTGGTCATTGAAAGATCCAGCTTATGATGACGCCAGGCTCTTGAATGTTTGGTGCAACAGAACAATCATGGATGGAAATACTACTGAAATAATACCTCAAAAATGTAATTGAAGCATCTCATCTCTTTGCCCATTAAAACCCATTAATTGAAATTAAGTATGAAATTAATTAATTAAAGCAATAATTACTTCTAGGCCAATTCCTTTTTAACTACTTCGACCTCGATGACTTTACGCTCGGGCTAATTCTTTTAATATTCTCGCTCCTCATTCTCTGCGGGTCCCTCATCCTCCTCGTCAAAGTTTTATCCTCATTACTCAAAGGTACATTCAAGAAAGAAAACTCAATTTAATTAAAAATTAAATTTTCCATTTTGAACTAACGAGGCAATTAAAACTAAGTTTTTAATATCAGTAATGCATTTTATTATTTTTAACCCATTTATTCCAAGGAATATTTATATAAGATAACTGAGAAGGGAGCGACATAACTGCACATTTGATAACTATGCAGAATCTTAAAAAAATTGCGCAGAGTGTGGCGTCATCGGAGCCCTTGAAATTACAAGCTATAAGTCAAGATGATAGGGTCCACCGAAATTAAATATTAACTAATTGTTTTTAGACTAATTCGAGTATGCTGATTACGAATCTGAAGTTGGTTTGCGTCGCTCCTATAAAATGACAAAGTTATAGACATTTAAATTGAGAAATTTTAGCGAAGACAGTGAAACGAGCGTATTCGTGGAATAATTAGTATAAAAAGGGAGAAAATGAGAACATTTCAATTATTTTCGAGCTCCGATGACTTCATTTTAATATTTTTCTCGTCACTAAGGGCTATGTCGCGAGCTTGCAATTATTCTTTAAATTACAAGAATTTTATGTTTCAATAAATTACATTTATATAATGACATTTTTAATGTATTTTTCACAGGGAAACTGGCATTAGCCGTTCAACGAGGAGTCAATGCGAATATCCCTTATTTCCCTTGCCTGACTGGCTACTTCGCCATGGGCATTGGTGCTCTGATGACAATCCTCGTCCAATCCTCCTCAGTCTTCACGTCGGCTCTCACCCCGCTCATTGCTCTTGGGATGATCAGTCTGGATCGCGCGTATCCTTTAACACTTGGGTCAAATCTTGGAACAACCACAACGGCCATGTTGGCCGCCTTGTCCGCCGAAGGGCCAAATCTCCGCCTCTCAATTCAAATTGCCCTTTGTCACTTCCTGTTCAACATGACAGGGATCATATTATTTTACCCGATCCCGCTCACGAGACTCCCCATCACAATGGCAGCAGCTCTCGGACGAATCACAGCAAAATATCGATGGTTCGCCGTGGTCTATTTGATTTCCATGTTCCTCCTCCTCCCGTTCTTCGTCTTCGCCTTGTCGCTCCTCGGACTCGTGGTCTTTTATTGTCTGGCCGTGCCCGCGTGTCTGCTCATCCTGGCCATCATAGGGATCAACATTGGGCAGAAGTACTGGGGAGAGTCCTTGCCGCCCATGGTTAGAACTTGGAATTTCTTGCCAATTTGGCTAAGGAGTTTGGAGCCTTATGATAAGGTGATCATGAAGATTTCCTCCAACTCTTGTTGTGGGAAAGAGAAGAGCGGGGATTTGGTCGTAATCAAACCAAGCGGGTCATCAAGTCCTTGTGGAGGAATTGATAACCTTGCTTTTGTTCGTGGCGACACGTCGTTCTTATCAAATACCCGTGGAGGCGGAATCGGCCAAGAACAAACGAGAGTCTGATGATTATTTTAAATTATTTAATACTTCATAAACTCGACATATTTTTTATTACGATTTATTAATGTTCAGAACTATAACGTGTTGATGAGCACACTTAATATTTTTTTAATATAATAATGAATAATGAAACAATATAAATGCTTATAGCAAAAAATATACAACTGTAGGAATATACATACATAAATATTAAGTGTACGATATTATATTTATTTTATATGGAATGATAAAAAGAAAAGTATTAGCAAAATACAAGTAATGATTTTGAGTAGTTAAACGACAACTACTCAAATACATTGTTGGATAAAGTAATATAAGAATAAATATACACGGAGTATTTGCACGCTAATCGACTAATGGCATAAGGACACTTGAGCAAATTCAACTTGTGGGTAAATTGACGTTATTTATTTTAGTAACAGAGATTAACTCAATTATATCGATTGATTTTCGCAAAGAGACCCTCAATTGTTTCCGGAATACCTCGGCTTTCGCGCCGACGAGGCGTCGTTGGAGCCGATTTCACCTCAAATTCAAATCTTATCCTTGTTCAAACAAAAATTTGTAGTAGTAAATTTGCATACATTCTATGAAAGTCCCAAACTTCAAATCTTCAACTCCATGCTCCCTGAGCATTTTTTATCCGAGCTACCTGATTAATTCAGATTAAATCGTCTGACATCAATATGAATCCTTGTTTAAACATATTTGCTAATTTTTTATATTTCAATTTTAATCTCAAGTTTTATTTAGTTATTTGTATTATTCTATACTATCTAATAATGAATAATTTTTCAATTAATAATTTGGTTCATTTGTAATAATTCATTCGAGTGATAAGCTCTCAATATGTGATAAATTATTTTTAAAAAAGTTAAATGAAAGTTACATTATAATAGAAGAATAATAAAATTTAACGAGAAACAAATGTGTAATCTTAGAAAGTGAACTGAAATGGGTAACAAAATTTAAGTATTATTGTATGCAGATTAGGAATTTCAATTGATGGCTTTGAAGTTTTTAAGAACCGATGAAGTTTTCCTTATTACAAGTTCACACTGAGAGAGTTAAGGTTATGGATGTCTTGGAGTGAATGGGAATGGTTATTACACCTCAGCTCCCATATTTACTTATTTTATAACGAGGAGGTCCTATATAGACCATTTGATATTTGAATTATACATGAATATTTCCATCTTACATCCCTTGTATCCCTAAAATCCTATTTGTCATAATGAATGTTCTACATGGATATGCAGAAATTCAAGAAATTGTTTATTAGGGTTTGAAAAAGCTGGAGACGCGGAGTGAGAAACGGTCTTACGTGAACATTTCTGTTTCTCCTCCTCAACTCCAGCCTGATGATTGTTTTTTGAGTGAAGGGAATAGGGGCCGTGTGTAAATTTTCATTATAAGTGCCGTCGTAATGATAAGGGCCTGGCGCCTCTCGACTCACTTGCCAAAACATAAATAAACAAATGATGAGATACGTGAAACTCTCTTTCGAGCACCCGAGAATATATTTATATAAGTACTAATGTATATGGAAAATAATATGAAGTATGTGTAAAAGAACATTGTAATAGAGATAGAAGGCACAAGTCATAAATGCATGAAGACAAGGTATAAAAAAGCGTTCATTCAATCTTATTCCGATATAAGTTATATGCATTTCCATTATTATTGTTATTTAAACTTCCTCTCGCTTCTCACTTTATGAGAAAACACAATTTGCACTCATGTGCTTTCTCCGCCAACTCCGCCAGACTGTGTGAAGATGAACGCGTTTGGTAATGGACTTTTATTTATATTTCAACTTTTCAGTTATTCACTTATTTATTCAATCATCAGATAAGGAAGTCAATAAAAATCATCGTTCATGATCCTTTTACTTTATATCCCGTTTAATTCATAATACGAACGTTGTTTGTAATTGTTGAGTGTTTAAAGTTTAATGTATTATCAAATTGCATTTTTTCCACCCAACAATCATCATATTTTACAACGAAAAATGCTAATACATATATGATTGAATGAAATATTTATAGAATTACTTATTGTTATTTTATGTATTACATAAAAAACGATTGTTTACACTATGACCATATTAGTGACTTTGTTGGTACCTGCATTCCACATTTATGATCATTTAGTAAATAGGGAATGAAAATCACAATTAATCATTACATTGCTCTTATTAAATAGATATAATAATATATTAAATTATCAATATTTCTGCAACAAATATAAAGTTCCAATATATTAAATTGAAACTTGTGATACTCAATTGCACACATTTGAATAAAAGTTTACAGAATCCAAATATTTAACATTGTTAAAATTCAAGTCTTTCTCATTTTATTTTTCCCCATTAAAACAACAGTGAATGTATACTTTAAATATCACATCAATTCATGCACAAAGAAAAGCATAAATAAATAACGTTCATATTATACACAATTTCTCATAAAATCCATTCATTTAAAAAGTATAAATTTTCAATAAAAAATACAAATACAAAAAACTTTAAGTCTTCCTCTCCAAATTAAAAAAACAAATTAATGCATAAACTATAAAACCGAATCTCCATAATATATCTTATATGAAATGAGATCTCGACGAGATGTGATCTCTTGATCCGAGTGAAGATGCGAAGATCTTTTCACATCATAAGAGTCTGTGAGTCCTCTATGGCGATCTTGTGAACTGTGGAGGAATCTTGAGGGGGTTGGTGTCTTGAGAGCTTGGGCCGGGTCCGTTTCCGTGAACAAGGGCTGCCTATACCCCACATGCCCTATGTCATCTCCCTCCTATAGTCCATGCCGAAGAGGAGTCTTGGGTTGTAGCGAAGGGAGTCGAGTTGCTTCGCCTGGGGCTTCTCCCCTCACTCTCCTCACGACTTGAATGCTGGGCCTTGTTCCACTCCAGCCCCATTGCTCCCACCACCTCGAACATGGAGGGATTCACAAACTCTCCCTACCACCAATCTACGACTCCTTTAACTTTTAATTGAGATAATTGACTTTCACCCTCATCACACCTCGGATTTACAAGGGATCCAGACGCGACTTGAGAAGTCCTGGACATTCCGCCTTTTAAAATTCATCGAGGAATCGCCAGAGACGAACATTTTTTAATTTTAACAAAGATACTCAACGTGCAAAGTTATTAACAATATATTAATTGCGAGTTTATTTACTATTACACAATTATAGTGATACATTAAGAGTTCTGATTTAAAACTATTGAGAAACTTGGATGTTGTTTACAAAAAATATGACTATTTGGGCTCCTTAACTAGAAACATTGAGATTAAATATTTAATTTAAGTTTTTAATTTAAAAATCAAACGACCAACAATTCATTGGATTCCAAATTCTTTCAAAAGGTAATTTTCAATTGATTAATTATTCTATTTTAAATTTATAGGACTCACAGTTGCATATATTTTCATTAGGTGTTCCTTAATTTATTAGAGAATTGCTAGTTTTTTATTGACTAAATTGAGAGGAGAGAAGAAGCAGGTGGATCTGTTGAGGCCAAAAGACACATTTACTTGCTTTTAAAAAACTTTACTTCCATCACATTACGACGAGCGAATTCACGAAGAATCCGATCACCTTTAAGATATCGTTAGAGGATGAAATTTGCATCCATTTGATATTCCAGGACATGAAGGTAGAATGAATGGATTGGAAAAGTTGAATGAAGAAAATGAGAACACCTGCGTGATTTTTTACCTTTCATCCTAATTTAAATGTTTATAAGATGACTCCGCTTTTCACTCCCATTTTATTATTCTAATAAGTGAAATAAGAGTCAAACCTCGCAAAGATACAAACAAAAGATAAGCCAAGTCAAGGTGCAAGGATTAAATTCAAGTGTTTGTATTACGAGTCTAAGAGCTTTCTTGTTTTGTAAAATGATCTTTTCACAAAAGATGTGGAAGGGCTCATAATTAAATCTTAAAAAGTTTGAAAGGATATAAACACACACCTGGGCATATCTTTTTAATTTATTAAATGGTCAAAAAAGAGATAAGATCCGGATTTGAAATTTGCATTTATTTAATAAACCAGCGAGGAATTCTCTCCCTCTCTCATTTTAAAAGAATTTCGTGTTCAATTAAACTTCCTTGGCTAACTACAGGAGGAGAACGATGAAATTCGCCTCAATTACTCATGAATGTCATCATAAATAAAAAGTCATTAAGGCGGTTTGAGTCTCCTGCCGCTCTGGCTTTTAATCTGTAATTCCTTCTCTTTATTTAATCTTAATTTGTGGAGAACTCCTCAAAGCAAAATTATGTTACTTTCCGTGGGTTTTTCTCCATCTCCTGTTTTATTAGCTCTGCACGGAGTTGAAAACCACAAAATTCTCTCATGTATCCTCCCAATTGAACAGGTTCTTTATCCCTTGATATTCTTTAACAACCCGATCGTCCGCGTCGAACACCATTGCTATAAACTATTTATCATAAAGTGTATAATTGTGTATTTCACTCATGTAAATATCTCTTATTTACGTGTACAACGCCAAGAAGAGTCCTAAACGCATATATAAACAAAAACTTTTACTTTAGTTTCGCCAGTTAGTTTTGTCTCGAAGATATATAATTAATTGACACATTTATGGTTACATTTACTTCCTACATGAGACACTTGCACGCAACGAAAGGCAAATGGTTTTTAAAACACATAAAAGAAAGTTTAACCGAATTCGGCTACAAAATTAGAAGCCATACAATATACCCCTAATATACAAAAATGTCAGGAGGTATCGTGTTGGATCTAAACGCAATTCATTATTATGTGACATGATGGGCATTAAGAAGGAGCAATATTACTATTTGGCAATTAAGAATTGGAGGGGAATTAAACGCCGTTGACATGAGTAGAAGACATTTCATTAAATAAGTGGGAATGTAAAGAAGAAACAATTATGATTTCCGTTTCGCTCCTCACGACCCTTCAAATATTAAAACACTTTTTACGACCAAGTCCGTGAATAGCCATTGTGTAAATAATTCATTTACTCACTTCTCCAATTATGCATTAAGGGAATTTCTCCAGAACCAGGACTGGTCTTCCGAGTCCTTTCCGTTTCACTTTAATTTGATAAAAATCATACTTTGGCGGCGAGAAAACAATGAAAGTTATGGGGCCATTATCGACAGCTTTATATTAGTTAACCGTCTCATTGCATGACAAAAATGATTCAATTGCCGTTGTTGGAAAAACGATATCTTTAGCTATTAAATTAGCTACTTTTGTATTTATATTGGAGAATGCAAGGGATGAAATTGAAAGTCGAATAATTATTTTGAGAATATTTAAAATACAGAAATTATTAGACTTACTAGTTAGCTTGATGTTTAGGGTATTTGTTTCTTTCAGTATGAACTATGAACATATGAACTATGTATCTATTTATTAGATTTCTATATTGTAAATAAAGAAAATGTATTTGAAATAAAGGAAGTCTTAGGTTTAGAATCTCAACTGCGTGATGATGATGGGCGATAAGGCTTTCGTTTTCCAAAGGTGCGAAATAAAGAAAGAATTAAATGGTGGTTAAACTTAGTTACGGGTCTCGATTCCCAACCCTGTATCATTAAACTGCTAAATTGAGATGATCTTAGAGGTGGATAGCTCAGTATAACATGGAGGCATACCTTCTATATAATATTACACGAAAGAGCCTTCTTTCTCTTATGATTCCTCCTCTGTAGTTTCTATTACTTACATTTAGCCTTAATATTTGCCCTATATATTAAACGTGTAGCAATGTAAAGGCTTGCACACGAAGTACAGCCCTTAGAACTCCTTAGTATGCCTTCATTCGACCCTCCTCAACTTGCTCAGACTCCTTTTTCTCCAATATGAAATGGTGATTACAAAGTATGTAATTAACTGGCGCCTTCCCTTCAAAACCAATGTTCTTCATGAGCATTCTTAAAAACAAGGTTTCAGCTCCCGGACTTGATTCATTCGGTTTTGCCAAACTCACCTCAATTTCTTGATTCAATTTTTCAAACCCTTGTACTGTCAATATGCAAGTTTAAAATCCTGCTTCACATCACGAACTTTTAATCTCTTATCTTTTAACTATGAGCATGAATTCAAATTGAATCATCTTGACTTTTCAATGAACGCCCTTTAAAAGGCATATCAGTATGACATCATTCTTAAATTAATGTGCAGTATATTGGGAGTAAAAGGTAAATGCTAAATGTAAGACATTCACGTTGTTTAATATAGGTATCCAATATTTATTATTTCATACTTCTTGTTGGAAATAGTTGAATTAAATTAAAGCTTAAGTATGTTCTTAATAACTACATTTTTTAACTTGTAGTTAAAATAAAATGAAATATATTAACTTATGTGTTCGAGATTTAAACGTTAAAATTTTCCAAATTATTTTTGGTGGTTAAAGCGAGGTTAAAACGAATTTATAATTTGTTAAAAAGAAATTTGCGTCGGTTTCAATGAGTGATGTAGGAATTGAAAATGAAAGATCTCTTGGCAGCTCGAACCCCTCCATTTATTCACCAATTGAGAGGAGGAGTAAAAATATTAAAGGCACATTTGCCTGATTCAAAATTCCCCATTTGAAAAAGTTCCCGATTAAAATTATCACACCTCTGCGAGGAGACGGTGAGGAAATTGAGGGATTCGTTCAACTCCGCAGTCTGAAGGCTCTGAAACTTGGAATTCAGGAAGATTGGCAGATTGAAATGTAGTGAATAATTTCACATGAAAGAGAACTCCACATAATATTCCGAGTTTCGACTCTCTCCGTGCATATGTGGAACTGGGACCAAATGCCAAAAAAATCTTCATTTGCAAGAGGACGATTTTTATAAATAGGTCTCTTCGTCCTTCGTGGATTCTTCTTCCAAGATTTAGATCATGATGATGATCATGAGTCGTTCCAGCATCCGCTTCACGTCTCCGTCCTTTTCCTCTCTATTACCTTCTCATTATGATCATTTCATTTGAGTTGTATTTCTTGAACCGATTCCCAGCTCTCTCCCTTATAAATCTTCCTGGGAATGAAGTTGCTCTTCGAACATTGTTCACCTCCCCGCCCAGATTAGACCATAAACACTTGGAGGTTTCCAGCCGGGCAGGAACATTTAATTTTCAATATTAATTACAAGAGGTTGGAAGTGATGGGAGTTGAAGGATTTATAGGAGGATTGTAATCATCCCCATCCCTCCACGTGGATAAAAAACGGAGATTTGGTAATGAAAAGAATTTTTTCCAACCCTGAGTCTTTACACCCTCTCTTTAAGGTACGAAGCAAGCGAGTCTAGTGGTGGAGGCTCAAGCTTCATACTCTTCGACTTTTAATTCTCTCTCAAGGGTCGGGTTCTCATTTCTTGTTCGGGAAGGGCCATTCCCATTTCCCATTGTTGTTCTCCTCATTCCGTTCTCAGGTGGAGGAGAAAAAAGTGAGTCGGCCGGCGCCAGTGAGCTTTAGAATGGATGAGAGCATCTCAAAGGCCCTTCAAGGGACTTATAACTCCTCCGTCTATTCTTCCCAATGCATTTAAGCCTATCTTTTCAAATGCTTTTTGTATTAGGACTATATAGCTTAAATGGCCATACGATATTCACTCACATTTTAAATACTCATTGACCTGTACAACTATGCAGTCCTGTGTATTCTGTATGGGTATAATACATTTTGTATATTTATATTATACTTAGCTCATACGAGTATTTACACACTTCTCATCCATTTGATCCCTGTTGATTTCCTCTCATATATATGAAGGCCGTTTAGGACGCTCATGTAGAACTTGATGTGCTGTTATGTACAAGCATAGCCAAAACTCCTTGGAAGGTGAGATGAGGAAATGGAGATACTTAAACTATACGACCATACAAATGCATTTTCCCATTTCTTATAATTTGTATAGAGAATAACGCATATAGTGTGGAATGATAGGCCTATCTGGAAGTGTTAAATACAACTATGAAGATTTTCAAGATCCCTTATACCTACCTGCACTTACTCAGGGACGTGTTCAAGTGTAAGTATTATATAATGAAAAGGGTATTGGAGGATCGGTCGCTCCTATCCCTGGGACGTAATGAGAGGAAAAGTATAGGAACAGAGGGATCTTCGTAATATAATAATAACACTCTTGAGGGGCTTTTGAAAGAGAAAACATCCCGCTGGATGTCTTAAAGATTCATCTTCTATTTTATTACATGCTGGAGTCAGACGGGAGACCTCAATGGATTTTTTCCTCGTCTTTCCCTATTATGTCTATGGACGGATGTCAAGGGACGACGCATTCCAAGCCCATGTGTGAATAATCGGAGAGTCGAAAAAAATATTTCTAATAAGCTCATCTTCTCTTGAGCCTTCTTATTAGATTTATCTAATCCCATTCTTCTCCTCCTTTTGTAAGAATCATCATTATGATATTCATAGGAGCCTGGGTTGTTCGTTCCTATTAAAGGAATGCTCACATCAGCCTGGCACTGCCTACAAGACCTCTCATAATTTCCTATTTATGAGACATCCACTGCCTCCTTCTCATTCCTGCCTGTCACTGTCAAGAGGAGCATTTTAAATCCGTCATTTGAAATCCGAGACTTTTGACTTAACAAATCCGATGGTGCGAAGAAGATCTCAGCCTCACGTCTCACTAGATACATTATTATTCAAATATGACGAGGTTTTTTCCTTCGACTTGTTCCCTATTGTATGTCTTTAAATCCCTCATTTTTTTAGAGCCGTTGAATCAAGTAGGTAATCCTTTCAATTTCATCGGAAGATTTTTATAATACTTTAATTTAAATCTCGAAATCCGTATTAAATAAGAGAATTTATTCAAATATTTAAATATAATAATAAATATTTTACACGAACGGAATTGATCGGAATAAAAGTTCAATCAACTTGTAAGCTGACAACGCATCTGCGTTGAATCAATCCTAAAAGTAGACCAAGTGTGAGTGTTGGAAAGACTACGAATTCAATTTCTCGGTACTTGGGATCCTGAAAGAATATTTATCCGGAGAATAGTTTACAATCAAGGATGACTCTGATTTATTTGCCCTATTTTTTATTCTAAAAGCTTTCCCTAACCTCATGTGACGGAGATTAATAAAGATCCTCTTTATAGTAAAGATCCACTTCCACTTCCTATGAGTATTTTATTTCTTCTATAATATATATATATATTACTTATTTTATTAACTTGAATATAGAAGGAACTATATAGAAGGTTTTTTTTAATATAAAGGACTTTATATAAGGATTTTATATAATGATTCTCTTCCGTATGATTTCCCCAGAGTTGTTGTACCTTTTCGAGCCTAATTTTATATAATTTGTTTAATAAACATCTTTTGAGCTAGGTTTTCATTTTGTGGGTCGTGGAGTCACTTAGCGGGAATTGGAGGTTGGGACGCTTTAAGGATAGCGGAGAGGGAGGAGACTCTTCTGGAGGGTTGGATCCTACATGAAAACTACAAGTGGAAGTTAAAATGTAATGAAGGGGCCCTCACAGAAAATCCTCAAATGTCATAATTTCTCTCTTTTGGCCCTCTTGGTGCCTTTTAACCCCGTTTCCTTCCAACATCTTTCGACCACCCGTTTTCCTATTGCTATTAATATTTGAATTGACACATAACTGATGCCTTGGCTCGCATATTCATTAAAATGTCTCTACGCCACACACGTACAAGTTGAAAGCCTCTTTCACTCCCACATAAACACACACGCAGACCGTCGAATGTACCTATCTGACTTTCTATACAGACGCGTCAGCATCAATAAACCTTTTTATTCAGAAGATTTTGTCAATTTGATCAAATCCATTTAAACTCAAATTTTCATATAATATAATCCAAAATTAAGAGTTAATTGTCGATTAAGTTCTATTTCCACTCTATAATACACTTTACAATTTTATGGAATATCATTAGGTAGCGTAACTCTTAGTAAACAATAAGTTGCAATTTTGTTAATAATGAGATTGATTTTTAAACTACTATCTTGCTTACGATTAGTTAAAAAGCTGAAACTTTATCTCTTGTAAAAAAAGAAAAGGAAAACTTGAGTATTTGTTATTAGAACAAGCTTATTATTATGCTTATAATTTATGTGTTTGCCCAACTGAGCAGTATTTATCTTGGAGTGAACTTGAATTTGAAACGAGAGTTTTATCAGAACTAATTACGATGGCTAATGTCCTTGCAATTGTCCCATATCCACACCCGTCTATGTAACTATACCTTAGCATTTTTATCCTATACTTTCTCTAAATATTAGTTAATTACAGCTGTGTTTATGAAGTGTTTTTAAGCAATAAATCTATACAGGATATGCTAAGAATTACTTATTTTTACGTCTCATTTTAGATTTTTATAATTGCCTAAAGGCCCAGTAGATAAGTTATCATTATTAATACTCTCAGGATTCCAATTCGAAAGCATTATTATTGTCAATTGCACGATGTTACATCAGTTCAGGAGAAGTAGGCACAATAAAATTAAGGAATAAATAAACGTCGCATATATACTTTATGTAATAGCAGATGTTAAAGGAATAAATATTTAGTTCTATAGTATAATAGTTAGGTAAGAAGATCAGTTTCTTCTGGCTTCGTCGAGAGGAAGAGGTTTAAAAAAGCCAAAAGTATTATGAGAATATTTTGGCTAGGGATCATTTTATCGGGAATAAAATTTCATCAGTAGTGTTAAGTATCTTTATAGGATGTTCGGAGCAGGAGAAGAAAATTATCCTGTATATTACTCACTTGTAGTAAATATAAAGATTTACATTTAGTTGAGCGTTGGTCCGCTGAAGGTTAAGTGTGTTGAGTTGAGCTGGTGAGTTGAGGAGAATTGCCAAAGGATCATCCACATGGGTGTGTTCGCCCCTATCAGAATGGGACATTACACATTCGTCGAAGAAAGGAGCAGGTGGAGTTAAAGGATATTTAAAACAAGAACCTCTTCAGGTGTGACTCAAAACCAACCACATATATTATCCCTTTCTGTATCTCCTTCCATTTGAATATTTGACTCTCCAACTTATAATGTAGGGACTTTTGACTATATGCGAATTTTTTATGCACCTGTGTACTTTTACAATTCATTATTAAGAAGATAAATTTATATGGAGGAATGCATAGAGAGATGACTCTCATTGTCGTCGTCTCTCCTCTCATTCTCTCACATAAAAATTATTCATTTTACATTCAGCTGCATAATTGAATCTCTGGTGAATTCCCAATCCTCTTTGTAGAACCCAATGTAGGAGGAATTGTTCCTTGATTATCCATTTATACATAATACATTTTTATTCATAAGGCCGAGGGGATTAAAACATTAAAAATAATGAATCGGAGAATTTAGAAATGTACTTTTTCGCCATTTCAAATTGATTGTTCAATGTGTTGATAAGATGTATTTGCACCTTTGCAATTAGCATGTATGACCCAAGTCAGGTAGTGATGTATGGAAGTGGAAGGACGACAATTGAGATTTCATTCCAAGATATTCCTAAATGTACGAACAATCGCTTGACTTGAGAGCGAGTGTAAGAATATAAAAGAACAATTGTTCATAGCAAGTGCAATGAATCTCGTCTCTGCCGCTTGATTTGCAAATTGTAAGAACTCCTCGCATGCCCATGTATAATCTTTGCACTAAAAGGAGTAGCAAATGCTCATTATGAAGAAAATCCACCAGCCGAGCGGTCGGACGTCATTTTATTCTAATAGGCCCGAACTCTCAACCCAAGCGAATCTTTCATGAAAATGTAGATGACCATGGAAGATTTGACTTCTAGGGACTTTTGCGCTTGAATCTCATTTCCAAGCCCCCATTCATATTGTAATAATTTAATCTTCTGTTGACAATGATAGAATTCCATTTCTTGCAAACATTAGGATCTAAGTTGAGTCAATCAGAACCTTAATGTCCAAATCGTATGAATTCCTGTGTAATCAATTAGAAATGGAACAAAAGATACTGTAATTCGTCATATCCGTTTTCTTAATTTGTTGTTTATTATTTTGTCATATTTTTATCAAGTTGAAGTTAAAAGAGAATTAAAAAGTTTTTTTTTTATTAATTTGCCACTTCTTTAAATTAAATTAAATTAAATTTTAGTTTATTATATAGTTTCTTTCCTTTTGCCATGTTCTCGTTCTTGAGTTGTTAAAGAGTGTTATTTAATTTGAAACCACAAATTTATTAAATAGGAAAAAACGAGTCCTTTTTGTTCATTTTGTATTTTAAGCCATTGAGTTCTCGAGTTAACACATAAATCTGCCCGGAGTTGAACTCGCATTTAACGTGTAAACGGCGCGAGTGAAATGAGAATACGGGACTTCGCCTGGCTCCAGATATTTTATCCAAAAGGTCACATTTCACTGGCGAGTTTCTCTTGAGGTCTCCTTACGCTTTCAAAGGGAGGAGACGGGGAGCCTTGGGAAGGAACCCTTGGAAGAAAATCCTCAAACCATCCCCTTTCAGGTGGCATCCATGACCATAAAATGTAAATGGAGGCCTGAGGGGTCTCAATGGGCCAAACGTCGAAACCCACACGTCCCTTTTCTTCCACATTAACCTTTGAAGCCCCCATCGTTTCCTATGCCTCTCCCACTCACACCCCAATGACCAACGCTTTTCGTATTCTCCCCAATACATGGGCACCATCCTATACACAGGTGCTACACAGGTAAATATAAGAATCATCATTCTCTGCTACATTTCACATTGAGTAAAAAGGAGAAGATTCTTAGGAAACCCACCTTCAGTTCAACCAAATTGAATCTCATGGTATGAACTGCATAAACATGCACATTAATAGGATTCCCTTATAAGCACTTATTTAATTTCCTTACTAAATATGAATCTTTCTCAATAACAATTTGTTAGAACTCGCTGTGAGAAAGGGAATGAGAGCCAAGGCTTTAAACAGTCCATACAATTAGCATAGGCATGTTGGAATATGCATTTTTATTACAATTCATTCTTTCAGGAAGGCTCAATACTCTGCTCCTGCACTTTTGTTCGTATTTGTAAAGGAACTTCTCTGGGAACATAAAATTTGGGTGAATGGACAAAAGTTAAAAGTTTTATTTGAAAGGAAACCCAACACCTGTGTTGGCAGTTGCAGGTGAGAATTGAATTTGAGCCTCAAATTCAATTCACAACTGTGCTCAAAGAGAAAGCCACTGACTGCGTCTCTTGAGCTTCAATAGAACAATTAAGGTTTTCAAAATTCCCTTCCTTCGACTATTTTCCACGTCCAAGAAGGTCTGAGGAGTTTGAAGTTTCAAACTCTAGAACATTTTATCACTAAAACAAACAATTAGACACGAAGTTGAGCCTTCGTCTCATGTGGACTCTGTCGATGACAGTCACAATCTATCATGCCATATGGTACAGGAAAACAATATGAGACGAACCATGTAATATACTAAAAGTAAGTTGAAGTTGAAGCAAGGTGAAACAATATGCCTTGAGCCACGGAAAAATTTTAAACTCTTAAATTGTGTGGATCATTCAAGATTTTTTCTCCTCTTGTCACCTTCAAGTGTATTTGTTCTGAGATTAGGGGATTTATTATATGGGTGAATCAAATTGTTATTAAGGGATTTCTTGGAAATTTATTTTAAACCCTCGGTTCTCATGCATCTCGTCGCATTCTTCGGCACGGGGCTGGAGTGAGTTCGAAAAAGGATTACACCGTGAAGGAGAAACACATTGATGGTGTTGGCTCTCTTACTAATAAGAACTTCACGGGATATAAAAATAAATTTCGGCACGACTCTCGTCGTTAAAGGTCCTAGGAAGAAAAACTCTATGAAGTAAATATCATGAGTACACGTACAATAGTACATCTTACACTCTTATATAATATCCTCCTGGGCTGGAGACGCGTAGGGCCGTGAGACGTAATAATAATAAGTAATAGGCATAAAAGGGGTATCCTCAATGCATTTTTTCTTCTCATCTTCCCTTATTAGTTCCTCTTGAGCTGTGGTTGCGGAGCTAACAAATGAGAATGGATTCCCTTATTGGATCCAGGGGCCCTTAAGACGAACCCCAAGCCTATATATTTCATCACAGGAGGGATAGAAATGAACCTCGAGGAACCCCGACCCTTTTCACATCTAAATTCCTTTCTTACCATTTAGAGCTATTCTAAAAGGAGGCTTCGAACCTTTTGCTCCTCAAGAAACAAACCTTTTCTATTATGTTCCTTTGGGATATTATATGAAGCCTGTATGAGATATATAGTCTTTCTAAATACTCACAATAACTTTGAACAAGTTCTTTTAAGGACAAGCCATTTGAACATAAATGGTTATGGTCGGAAGAATGATTGTGAGGTATAAGGAGTATGTATGACTTGAAGGGTGTTGGAAGGCGGATAGGAATATACGAATCATGAGAAGGAGCTTCATATTCTTCTCTAGTATGAAAGAAAGGAAATAAGACGAAGGGACTTTGTGTGAAGGCTTTAAGAAAGGAGGAGGGTTGGGATCCCTTTTCATTTCGGCTCAAGATGAGAATCAGTCGGGGGTCCTGTACAATCATATGAAAAACCGAACATGAAGTTCTACACACTCGGACCCATAAGGTGTATGGAGAGGAAATTTTAATGTATTCCCGAACCCTATTTCAAATTTTCTGTTTGGTCTCTCCTATATGGGTTGGTAATGTAAGAGTATTATATTCCATTTGGTTTTGCTGGACTGAGAAGCCTTGGCGTATAGCCGATGTGTATGTGATGTTTGGAGATAATGGCCATATTTTATATATGTATGGGCATGTTCTTAAGAAATGTATGTCTTATGATGAGAGCGGCGGGGACCCCTTGGTTCTTTTCACGCTTCACACTGTGTGAATTTTTCATTTGAGTCTCGGTTCTTCCTCACAGTGGCTGGTCCGAGTCTTGGACTATTTATGACTTGGATTCCTCGTGCATACAAGGGGGAATAATACAAAGGGTATCTTGGAGCTGAAATGGGAAGGCCACAATGAGGCTCAGGTGTCTAAGAAGGGCCAGGGAGGTGAGAATGAAAGGCTCATCCTCTCCAAGGTGTCGGAATTGCTGTCCGGATCTCAATATAATAATGGGGGAGAAAACTCATGCCGGGTTACAGATGTCTTTCAAGCCCTTTGCGAACCTCCCCCAATCCAACAATAGTTGAAAAGAGGAAAATGAGCTCATTCATATCACACCAGGGTCCTTCTTCACACCCCGACCGAACCAAACATTTGGCCTTTTATTATTCACCATCAAACTTATCCTGTGGTCTTTAAAGATTTTCACTCATTTCGAGTCTTCCGATCCGACAGTGAACATCTCTTGGACAACATTTCACTCACATTTCTTGACTTGTCCAATCCCACTTTTCTATAAACTTTTTAATATTAAATATACATTCGAATATTTAATAGGTTTATTTTCAAGAATATCTTAATGTTGTTAAAAATTGTGTAGAATTGATAGAATTATTTATTTATCATTTTCATACTTTTTTATAAAGTAATCTTTGAGTGTTCAAGTGGAGTTGTCTTTAAACTTTTACCTTAAAAGTTGTAATTTTGTAATCGTCCATTTGTGGAGTATGAGTGATAAAGTTTCCCATTCCCAATTTTCGATTCATTTCATACTTAGCAAGAAGTGGTTAAAACGCTAGCAATACCCGTGATTACACAAACTTTACACGTACATAACTATTGACACTGAAGTTGCAAACGGAATTTTCCACTCAACTTGTTTGTAAGTATTAATCATGTTGACTTAATAATAAATTAATAAAAAATGATAAGAAGCTTATGTATGGTTAAGTTAAAATGAAATTAAGTCTCAAACCTCAAAGTTCCAGTGAATTTAGCATTTGAAAGCACTTGATGTAAATAATATTGTAAATCATAATCGTAACAGATTTCAAAATTATTATGAATTGCTCTTGCATAAGTAAATTACCCATCCGTTGTTCTTCATATCTTCAATAGATGCTTACTTTTTAAGATATGACAAACTCATGTAAAAGCTCACACCAGCTAGATCTTTCATTTAAAATATATTGTATCAGTTTATGAAGTATGACCAATTGGATTTTAAGGTTCGAATATGAATCCTGAAATAAGATACGAAATGGCACATTTCAAGCATCATATCCTCCACTTTGCACTCATTGTAACACATGTAGTTGTTTAACACCATATGAGCACTTGAGCGACTTGAGTTTCCTTTATGGGACATTGAAGAGCCCATCAAGGCTCCCTATGCTCCCAATGCTCCTCTTGACTGAAGGGAGTTAAATCAGTGATTAGTGGAGGAAGTGGAGGGTATCTGGTGAGAGTAATAGTTCTTCCAGTCTCCTCCAGCTCACATTACACTTTCCTCCTCACTGGAACCCACTCACGGTAAAAAAGGTCCTTTGGCTATTAGAACTCGGTTAGAAGAGCCAGATGTGACTGGGAAGTAGCTGGGAAGGAAGTTTAAGTGATTTTACCGGGCCACAACCTCTCACAGCTAAACTCAATATACAACACCGTGTATGCATAATATTGCACCCTGAAGACTCTTGAGCCTTAGCATTTAACTAGGAGGGACTAAGGATCTTTTAGAATTACACCAGACCAATGCTCAATGTACTTATTCTTAAGTGCAGTATATACATTCTTTTAACTTTCTTCCTCTTTGTTTGTCTCCAGATGTGGCGGAGGAGAAGAATTTGAAATTCGACCCATGCGAGGATGAAAATAATGGGGAACAGATCTCTTCAACTTGTTCGACAAACAATCGCGTCCTAACTTGGGAATGAAGATGAACGTAAACGACATGGCCGAGTCGCGGATCCCCAGATTGAAATGCTACTGCCACCACCATTGTCCCGGTGGAGATGCCGACGATGGCATTTGCGAAGTTGACATTGGCGGCCGATGCTTCGCGGCTGTTGAGGAAGTCATCAACACGGCGACGGGCTTCTTGGAACCCGAGTACTCCTATGGCTGTTTCTCTGCCGGTGACCCCGCGTTCCTCCAATGTAAAGGCCATTTGGTCATGATGAAGCACGACGTGCCGGCCTCCATTGCTTGCTGCGACTCCCTCGACTTCTGCAATGAAGAACTAAGGCCCATGTACAAGGTACGCTCAATCCCTTTGAAAAATGTTGCAAACTGAGAATAATTCACATCAAAAGATTCATTGCTCTGTTTATCCTTTGCTAATAAAGTTGAATTGCTCTCTAGTCATGAAAAAAGGACTTTTAGAGTGAACGTTTGCATTTTTTATAGCAGAGATATTTTATCTGGCTGACCTATCAATTTAATATTAAAGCTTTAAAGCGAAATTTGCAATAAAATGCATTGAGTCTAGCCAATGGGATTGAAGGACAAAATTGAAGAGAATTCAAAGATTATACAAGAGCTTTTAATGAAATATAAAAAAAATGTGACTGTGTGAGTCAGTCGCATCATGAGCTCAATTTATAGAGTGGACGAGTTGAGGAAGACAATTGAGCTGTTGGGAGCATCAAAGACTTTTCAAGTATTGCACATTCTGATTTAAGGACTTGAATTAGCGAATGAAAGGTCCGCATAAATCTCTCCAGCTATTCCAATAACAACCAAGTGGAATTGGAGGAGAAAATGCAAAAAAGGATCAAATCTAAACGCATGAATGCATTCATGTAGGATTCACTCGTGTATTTATCTAGATGATAAGGAATGCTCACATTTCTTGAAACTTACCTTGACAGTTTACACGTTCCAATTTAATACATGTTGAAGAGCGTAAATCTCTTCTTTCCTTTTTAAATTCTCATTGTCGTGAAGAGGAGTCGGAGACTTGTCACTCTTTGAGACAAGGGATGAATCTCTTATTTTACTGCAAGCATATATAACTTGTTGGCTTCCTCGCCACTTCGACCACCAACATTGAAGAAGATTCTGACGTGTTCGCACTATCTTTTCTTATTATCTTTGATTCAGATCTCGAGAAATCAAGAATAGGTCTGACTACTTTATGAGCTCACTCTCTCGTTAGATAAGGAATTCTTGAAATCTCTTGTGTTATAATCACCAATTCCAATATTACATTATGTAACTATATGCTATCCACTTGAGATTTTTTTTACTTCAAAGGTAAATGTAAGTTATATCAATAGTTTCGTTCTAGAATTTTATCTTTCTTAATAATGGACGATTGGTCGAATAAAACAAGAAAGTGTAATTGCCGGAAACGAGCGATTTCCAACTTAAGGTCGTCTTTTTATTATAAAAATTACACATTGTTAATCAATTAGGGATTTTAGAAAAAGGAACATTCGCGGCTTTCAAACCTTTCAATTCCCTTAAATGAATTACAGAAATGATTTTCAGCCTTTAAGAAATTGAAAGGCATTTAATAGAGAGGAAACTCTGATGAAATAGAGCGAGGCAATTGCTAGTTTTATTTTTCCAAATTATAGAATAAAAAGGAAGCTTATAAACGTAAACTGTCTCATGTAACACAAAAAATGAAAGGAACCATTTATTTAATTGTACAAGGGTTTATAGAAAATTGTAGAACATGGACCACCGAATGTTTTAATTTGAACTTTGATTATCATCTCCCCTTTTCCTTTAAAATGGAGTTCTCTTACTGCATGTGTGAGAGAATGAATTCTCAAATGTGAATTTGTATTTAATAAAATTGAGATGAAATTAGTACATTTGAAGGAGTTATTTTGAAGGGATGATATAATGATTTCTTTTTTTTCAGCCGAGTAACATCACCGACCATTTGAGCCCCTTCAATCCGCCTTCCGACTATTACCTTCTTCAACTCCTCCTGGCAGCTGTCATTTCACTACTTCTTCTCACTTTCTGCATTGTGCTTTACATCGTTTGCAAGTGAGTTTGATTTTAATTAACTTTAATAAACCAAATGTAAAATATCGGTTAGTATTTTAATATTTAGTTTTTTAATTAATTTATTAATAGATTTAGAAATTTAGATAAACGTTCAAGAGAAGATGTTAAAGCCTTATCAATATAGCATTATTAATTATATAAATATATATCATTAGTAAATAATTAATATTTAAATTTCTTTTAAAGATACCGAGCGAGAGAGAAGACCCAAAAATACCAAGAGTCAGACAGCAACAAGTCTTTTCTTCTCAATCCAACGCCACAATCAAAGGAGTACTTTACAGTTGATCAGTCTTCTGGATCTGGCTCCGGAATTCCATTACTTGTAAGACTTCGTCTCTAATTGTGCTTAATTGATATTCTTTAAACTGGGACTTTAACTAAAGAAAGTGATTGTAATTATGGAATAGGTTCAACGGACGGTTGGCCGCCAGATTACCCTTCAGAAGAGAATTGGGAAAGGGCGGTATGGGGAAGTGTACCTTGGAGAATTATACGGGACACTCGTGGCCATCAAGTCATTTCATTCTATGGAAGAGCATTCTTGGTTAAGAGAAAAGCAAATTTACAAATTGGCTCTCATTAAGCATCCAAATATACTCGGTAAATATAAGAATAATGCCTTTTTATACTTTTAACAATAATTGAATGAAAACGCTAGACAAGCAGCTCAACAATTAAATTAAATAATTAATAAACGAGGTTAACTAAAAGTTTATTATATATTAATCATTAATTTAATTATATTCTTATTTAGTTTCAATGGCGTGGGATATTCGATCCATGGACAGCATAACACAGATGATTATCGTGACGGATTATCATCCTCGTGGATCACTTTATGATCATCTTCAACACAATTCACTTACTGAAGGTAAAAGAGCTAAAATTTAAGTCACTTAAATATACTCTCAATTTCAAAATAACTAAAAGTAATAGCTTTCAGAATTTTTAACATGATATTTAAAAATTAATTTTAGCGGAAGCAATGAGGCTCGTCTACTCGACAGTGGCTGGGATTTTTCACCTCCACCATGAAATTGAAGGGAAATCCTACAAACCAGCCATTGCTCACAGAGACATTAAAAGCAAAAACATTCTTGTGAAGAACAATGGCGAAACTTGCATTGCAGACTTTGGTCTTGCTGTTTGTTCTGTTAGGTAAAGAGACAAAAGTTTTTAATTTCTTTTATAGCTCCTTTATCTCGTTTCATTTATAAACACTGTCTTTATTTTTGTTATTGATTATTGAAAAATAGCTTTATTGTTCTTTAACATTCAATACTATATATTTGTAGGGGCGAGAAAGGCGTGGATGTAATTCCAAATATAAAAGTTGGAACGAGACGATACATGGCGTGTGAAGTGTTAGACGACACCATGCAACTCCATTGGTTCGAGTCTTACAGACAAGCAGACATGTATTCGTTTGCTCTCATCTTGTGGGAAATCGGTCGAAGGTTCGTTGAAATTCCTTATCGTTGGCTCCTTAATAATATTTTGCACGAGTGAGTCGTTTAGAAAGAGCAAAGGTTAACTCCTCACTTATTTGCTCTCGATGAGAATTGAATATTTAGTTCCAGACAATAAAACTCTTAAGGAGAATTTAGGCATGTTAAGAAAAACAGTGCGAAACAAATTCTTTGTTTGCAATTTTCTTATCTAACGACGTAGAAACTCGCTGTTGGATATTCCATGTTTAAATTTTTTAAATGTCATTTTTAAACGATAGCATCATATTATTATGTTGACTATTGTGCAATTCTCAAACTCATGGAGGATCATGACTAGACGATTGTAATTAAGACATTGTTTTCATTCTAAAATTGCATTAAAAAATACATTATTGTCTATTTAGAATTTGATTAGCTGAGTATTACATTTAGCTCATTCTTTGAGAGATCATTCTTTGAAAGTTTTATTGAGAGCTTCAGAATTATTATTTAATAAGCTTATTTCGAGTTAAAAACGTTAATGTTTGCATTTTTTTCTTACAGAGTTATGACAGAATCAGGTACTGAAAAGTACGAATGTGAAGAATATGCCATTCCTTACCAAGATAGTGCCCCGGCCGATCCTTCGTTCGAAGAAATGAAGAAATTAGTATGTGATCATGGAATTCGACCCGAAATTCCATCCCGTTGGGAAAAGTCGAGAGTAAGTAGATTACACATTTACGAACATTTTAGATATTTTAAGTATAATTCATTTGGTAGCACGGTCGTCAAAAAATGGTAGAATTATTGAGTTTAATGTCTTTGTTTTTCCATTTTAGTTCTTAATGATGTTGACGAAGATCATGACGCAGTGTTGGAGTCGAACGCCAATTGCGAGACTCACGGCCCTGAAGGTCAAGAAAATGCTCTCTGACTCTCAAGATTACAGCGACTCGAAGTCATACGAGTCAGCAATTCAAATCGTCTGAGTGAGATCATTCTCACAATAATAACTCTTTCAACCAATACCATCGATAACAATGTGTATAATATTTTTAAAGTAATAAGCGGTAAATTACATTGCCATACTAATCATTAAGCGTCCGTATTACTTACAATAATGACAATTCAAAGAGGCAATAACAATAATTGTAGCATTTCAAGTACATTATTAATCTCTCTCCTGCATTTAAATGTTTTTTAATATCCATCCATTACATTAATTGTTATTATTTTCTAGCAGTCTCGTCTGCATGATTTATTATATATTTAATTAAATGTAGATCCATTACTTGTAATTTATGTAATTAATTACGTTCTCTTGTTCATCTCTCTTTAGTTGAATTTAAAAATGTATTAAAGTGCCATTTCCATTTTTTAAATATTTATTCAGTAAATTTTGTTTATAATTTTATAATAGTTAAGTCATGTAATTATAGATTAAGCTAAGCAAATGATTAAAATTAGAGACTTTGACTTTTTAAATTAAACGGTTCACTTTAACTTATTTGCACATTACAAAATTATCCAAAAAACGGTTTCATAAACATTTAAAGTAACAATCATATGGCTTACATATTATATTTTGGATTTTAAAGCTTTTCACTTTCATTGGTTTTTAGAAAACTAGATATTATTAAAAGTAAGAATGAAATTAAATAAAGAAGAGAAGAAGTTACATCAAGTAAATATCTGAAAATGATTGGCAGTCGGAATCTTCATTGTTCTTTCTTGTCGGCCAATTTCGATCAGCGTCTCCGCCTCCAACTTCTGGTCGTTGAATCATGTTTGAGCTCCCAAGCGGAACCGAAGTCGTCGTCTCGCCCGAGTTTGTAATCGTATTTCCAATCCCATTCACATTGTGCGGTCCATTGTTGTTCATTCCCATGTCCGGTCCAACAGATTTGAGCATCGTGTCCCAACCTCGGAACTTGTCATTCCAGATCCAGGTCACAATAAGCGTATTCCCATTGATTGTCGTAAGCTATTAAAAATAAATATATAAAACAAAGACTCAAGAATGGTTAATATTGGTTAAACATTGAGTTAATTAAGTTAATTGATAATTGTGAAAACAAAACATGATTCTTACATGAGGTGGAGGCGGTGTTGGAGGATAATAGAGCGGAGCACTCAATGGAGCAGGTTGTGGAATGATGCAAACTTGCTGTCCGTTCCCACCTTGTTGTTGGTGTTGCTGGGGTTGTTGTGCATGAGTATAGTAAGTCGGGTGAAGCGGTTGATGAGCTTGTGGCTGAACAGTGGTCCCTGGAGCATAAGAACTTCCATTGTTCTGGAAACTGTAGAACTGCGGAAGTGAAGTCATTGGGGCCTGGTTCAACTGTTGAAACTGTCCGTTCCCATTGGTATAAAAGTAAGGTCCTGGTCCTGGTGGTCCAGGCTCAAAGCCACCGCCAGCCGTTTGGATGAAGCTGAAGTCTGGCCAAAGGGTTCCATTGATCGGCTGAGCGTCTAATGGCTAAATTAGAAACATTTAGAAACATTTTAAAATCCAGTGAAAGTTATGAAAGTTAAGTAATTGAATATTGACATTGAGTATTGAAGTATTGAGTATTATAATTAGGTATTGAATTTTATTGAATCTTTACCGAAACGGCTTGTTTCTTTACAGCAGGGGCAATGTTGAGACGTCGCTCACCAACAATAATCGGTTCAATCTCCTATGAAAACAAGCAAATAAACCAAAAATCATTTTAATCATTTCATGAACTTGAACTTTTGGATGTAATTGTTAATTAAAATTAGAATAGAAAATTTATCATGTTGTTATATATTTGAAATGAGGAATAACGCGAGAGTTGATAGCAATGTAGAGGCGACGAGCTTCTTCTTCAGTTTCAAACGTGACGAATCCGTAGCCTTTGGAGACACCAGCCCGGTCTTGGATGATTTTAACGGCTCTGACATGACCAAACAATGAGAAAACCGCCATGAGATCATCTTCAGTCGTAAAGGAAGCAATGCCTCCAACGAAGATTCGGTTCGGAACGAGAGTTCCGTACTTCGGAAGCGCGTAAATCTGTCCATTGTTCTGCTCACTCGCTCTGCATTCACCAAACGAATTGAGCACAATTAGTTCAATTGAAAGGCTTGGAGAACCATGTTGGTCTTAACTTTTTTTTTAACTTTTTAAGAGATGTTGTTTACTTACGCCGGTGCAGCCTTAGTTGTACCTTTCGGTGAGGCGGGTTTCGTGTTCATATTGGCGTCTTTGTTGGCTTCAGGAACATCCCCGCTTGAACCAACGAACTCGTTTTCTGAATTCACCATTCCTATTTTACCTGAAGGAACAAAGGAGAAAGCAAAATTATAATGGAGGTGTAAACTTTCATCGGAGGAGCACTCGTGATTCAAAATAAGGCCAAATTAAAAAAAATTTTATTAGTTTTTTATTAGTTTTCTTTAAAATTCACAAAAAAGACCAAGAGCAAGAAGATCGAAATTAAGTTAAGCTATTTATGGTAGCCATAACTAGAAATTAATATGCTTAGCTATTGATTAACTTTTAATTAAACGAGTAAGCTTTAGGGAAATTAAAGGGTCAAAAAAGTTTCATAATGGACAGTTCGAGAGAAAATGAAAGAAAATGATTTTCAGTAATTTGAGAAAATTGCGAATTGCTTGGAGTCAAATGAAAAACAAAGGTCAAAGGTGGTTTAAAATGGTTCAAATTCGTCGCTTTCTGTTCTAAAAACAATAAAAGAAAGTAAAACGACGTTAACTTACTAAAAAATGGAAACAAGAAGAAAACGAAACTCGAAGATAAGACGAGAAGAAAAACACGTCCGCCTCCTGAAAAAGTTGACCAAGGAAGAAAATCGGAATTGTTTGTTTTGCGGGGACCTAAGTAACTTGAAACCCTATTTTGTAATTAAGATTAATTTTCATTAAAGTTAATGAGACAGAATAAACCTCAAGTAAGAAATTAAATAAAACCGTTGGCGTTTAGATTTTCATTCCCGCTTTCAATATAAAAACGTTATATATTAATAAAACTTGATATTCGACTTTCAGAGAAATGATAGTACGGCAGATCTCATGACAAACTTCTCCGGAGAACAATGTAGGGGAACTTGGGAACGAAATGGGCAGGGTACGATATGGGCACCCTCAATAAAACGGACATAATTATAATTTTTGTCTAACTAAAAATTGTATTAGAACACACTTGACTTAACAAACAATTATCCCAAAACTCAAAATCACTTGAAGCTAATTGAAATTAAAAATATAAATTACTTTCACGTTCCCTAGAAATCAGAACATGGTAAAAAAAATTGACAATCACACAACCAAAGTTACAAATCGTGGCTAATATATGTTTCTTACTTTAAGACATGTTTTAAACAATATATATTTTAATTGATTAAATTAAAATTTCAGTTTTTTATATATTAAGCAAAAAGTAAAATAAATCCCGTTGGGGGTAAAATGGGCAGTACAATTGGGTAGAATATGGGCACTGATTTTTGCCCTTAATTAATTATATAGATGCCTCACAAACAAAAATAATGCTCCACGCTGATCAATATTTCAAATTATTCAGTCACTTTTAGAATTAAAATTCTTTATAATTCTCATTGCTAGCGCCATATTTTATTAATTGCCCACATTGTACCCTATACCTGCCCATTTTATATCCAATATTGGTTACGAAATGGGCATTTTATCTGTTAAATTAACTTATTAATTACAATTAAATTGAAATATCCATTACTCTATTATTAGTCTTAATAAAACATCACTGAACTAAAGAATTATATATAATTTTTTTTATTTAATTATATATAAAGGGTCTATTGAATTTCGAGGTGTTTTTTAAAAGTGCCCATATCGTCCCCAAGTTCCACTTAATGCAAATGACAAATTGAGTTTTATTGGTCAATTTTCATCAATAATAATTATTAACGTATAATAATAACCATCTTTAATTATGAAATGTAATATATTCAGTATGCTTTATATGACATTTTTTAATAAATACATAGTAATTAATTAGGTAAATTTATTTATGATCCCATATAGAGTTAAGGAATAGGGAAAAATGCAAAATGTTAGATGTTCCCTGATTCGACTTAAAGTTGGATTTTTTGCACAATATTTGGTAATAAAAATCATAAACAATTAAGTTGATATTAATTTATTCGTGATGAAATGATGACTTTACGATATATACCGACTTTACATTCCTAGTTTATTAAGTAAATTAAAACTTTAATTTTTGTATGTTTGTTTTAAATTTTTGGATATTTTAGATATTGACCATCGACATTAATCATTAAATAGGCAATTACTTAATTACAATAAAATCAATTTTTATGAATTCAGAAATTGATTATCATCTGGAAAAGAAGTTTGAACACAACATAAATGAAGAAAATTATTAAAATAAACTTAAGTTTAAGGATTTAAGAGAAGAAATTTTAATAATATAAAAATGATTCTAAAATTGCCAGGATGGTCGGATTCTATTAAATTAAAAGTATACAGTATAAATTTACTTACGTAAATAAAATACAAACAATACAACAATAGGCTCAAGCATAAAGTTAGCATATTGAAGAGTAAAAGAAAAATTATAAGTTATATATACATTTTTTGCATGAATTATAGCTATCGAAAAACATCGGCAAAACTGAATTTTAAAATAATATTAGGTAGGAATTATATTAGATTTAAAGTTAATAGAAAACTCAAAAATCGAAAATTCAATTTAAACTACTATGTGGTAATCAATACTTGACAAATTACTAAATTGCAATCCAACTTGAGACTTACTCGATATAATAATTACTCGATAACTATCAAAAGTGCTCAACGCGTTATAATTTAAAACCTATAGATATTCGATTCTCGCCTTAATCCGCTCATAAAAAGATTGAGATTTAATCTGTATTCTTATATTCCATATTGCAAGTAACTATATTAGTTAAAAAATTATTAACTATTGTGATTTAAAGTTGCACCTATTATAAATATCGTATTCCGATTTGTAATCATCCTACTGCGAAAGATATAAATCGACGAAAACGGCTGCGTTTGCCTGGGCCACTTCTTGGAACTTTGTAGTCTTCTTGACCTCCTCTTTGTTCCTGATGAATAGCAAATTTAATTAAACACATGTCCATTAATATTTAATGTCATAATCTATATAAGTGATTGAAACGTATTTTACTGAGCGATTCATTGGTAAACATTACCGATTTATAAAATCAACGACTTGAGGCTTCAAGACTGTTGCATTGTACAGATGGGCAAGGACGAGGATTTCAGCGGCATCTTCGACATTCAACTGGGCAGCAATGGCATGTTCGCAATCCACTTTGAGCCCTTTGATGTCGTACTTCTCAGCGATTTGCATGAGGTCTGCAGCCTTTTCATTCATGAGATCCGTTTCGCCAGTATACATGTAGTCGAGCATGCCCTTCACAACATCTTCATCAAAATCTGATATTTCAACAGTATTGTGAGCAGACTCGAGCATTGAGTTGGTGAACATCCTATATAATCCATTTAAATATTATTTGAATCCTAGCACAAATTATGAATTTGAATAGTGAACAATGAGAATTAGACAATATTACCTCTCAAACACTTGGCTTCGTGCACAAAGAACAATCTTGTGAGCCATAAAAGTGTTAGTTGCTGTTGAGAGCGCCACATCTACAAACGTCTGACGGTCTAATATTCCACTAAAGTCCCTGGCCAATTGCTCACTCCGTTTCGATTTCAACTAAAAAAAATATAAATGAAGGAAATAAGAATCTTAACGTTAACCGTCAAATTAACATTAATTTCAAATGAGGTTCTTAATGTACTATAAGTCAAAATTACCTCGTCTTCAGTGATTCTCTTCTTTGATCCACCTTCGCCAGTGATGTGCTTTAGCTCTCCTTCGATCCAAACGCGACAATGGATCTTAAGAACGTCATCCTCAAGAAGGCGGCGACTTGTTGACACAAGATCATTGAGCGCCATGAACTTATCGTATCCCCAAACGCTCATTTTTTTAAACTCACAAACATTCATGGCTTGACTTCCTGAAATACATCCAAATCACTCATTAGCCATAAATGTAAATATTATAAGCTATCCAAGTCTCCAACCTGCTTGCTTTCCGGGACGACCGTCTTGGTCAAGAAGGCTTATTTGAAATCGAACTTTCAACTTTCTCCCCGAGTTCACATCTCCGTCTCCAAATCCATTGAGAATGAGATGAACAGAAAAATAGTCAACTTCGTCGGCCTTTTTCCGGGGATTCATCTTGAGTTGCCTAAAAGCGAGGAAAATCAGTCATTCAAAACATTGAAAGTTAATCAGACGCATAAAAAATGAATGTAAATCAATATACATGAGCATATTAGAGAATCAATGAACTATATATGAAAATTAGTTCAAAAACATTCAAATAAATTACCAAGAATGTTGGCTCTTGACGCCTCCTTTGAAGAGAGGAGACTTTACTTCTTCAGCACTCGAGAAAGATGAAAAGGCTTTGATGGACCACAAGAAAGCAAATGTTTCTTGTTCAATCTAAAAATGAAATTGCACTTGATTACCCGAATTAAGAACTTTTAAGTTAAAAAATATTCAACTATAATAGAAGTTTTATAATCATATTTTATATTTTTTTTACCTCGGTCGTGGCCCAAGATTCGACATCTTCAGTACTGTAAGCCGTACACTTCCTTTTCGCAGATCGTGAATTCAGACTTGGGGACTCGGGTTGCTGATTGAGTCGGACAGTTCTGATGGGATATCTCTCATTGTTGTTGTTATTGTTGTTCGCCATTAAACCAGGGAGTTGAAAAAGTCGATCCCTTTGAGCGTGTTCACGTAAAATATTCTGAATATCTCTGTTTCGTTCCCCACCACGTTCGACTCTCAAACGTTGTCGTTCAGCTCTCTCGTTGGGAACTCCGTTCCTATCGCTGAAATATTTGTTTGGTAAACTTAATTAGATCTCACTGATAAATACGTATTAAATTTGCAAATCGTTCTATATCAATGAGGGCATTTTATGACTCTAGTCACAGAGAATTCAAATGAAGAAATGAATATTATAAAATAGGCAAATAAATAACAATAAATAAATAAAATATTCTATAAGGTTAAATACCTCATACTGTGATGTGAAAAAAGGGGTATTGCTCTTAAAAAGCCGAAGGATGATCGCGAGTTTCGATTTTCCTTTTCCCGTTTTCATCCAGATGACTCGATGCCTTTGCACAAAAGATCCTTTCAAACTGACAACAAATAAAGAATGTGACTTTTAATACGAGAGCCTTTCTTTGAAAAACTGCAATTAAGACTTAATTGCAATATTATAAAATGATGATTAATATATCGAAGATCCTATAAACAAAATTCAAAATATGGTCGAGTCTCGGATAGCTTCTGATCGTGAGAAGAGCTTGTGAGTGAATGACTAAACCAATCTCAATGAAATGCAAAAAGGACTTGAAGACAAGACGAAAAGATTAAACCATTGAATTATAAAATAGGTTCATTGAATCCTAACTTTGAATAATTTTGAATAAAATAGTTAAAACAAAGATATTAATGATATTGATTATCAACAAAATTTTAAGTTAAGAAGAATTAATTCAAACAGTGGTTATTGGGCCTTCAAGAGGAAATTGGCAATGTTAAAGAGGTGAATAGGTCAAGTAAATTTTCCTTAAATACGCTTTGAAAATTAAATAAATCGATAGTCGATACTCGAGTACTTGAAATATAATACTTTTAAAAGCTATGTAAATAAATACAAACCAAACATTAACATTTACAAATGATAATTATCATTTATGGTGAAATAAAAAATAAATGTAAATTACTCACATGAACACCTGGTGTGTAGACACGTTAATGCTACGTCGAAGCCTCGCAGTGGCTCAAAGGAACCAAAAGGAACTAAGTGACGAGAACTATATTTAAAATAAATGCATAAGAGGTCACGTCAGGTCTTTGAGCGATAGTGAAAGTTAGGAAATGTCTTTAAATCGAATTAAGTCCATTCCCCATATCCCTCAATGGTAAATAAGCAATAAACCCTATCTGGGAACGTTCGATGGTGAGAATGAGCAAATTCTTTTAGAATTCAAGGCTCATGTTATTCTGCATGAGTATATTTACATCCCCAAATGATGTCAACTTGTAATTATTTCAATATTTCCAATTACCTTTAAATTTCCCTTGAGCCTAAAGATGAATTTAAATGTTTCTTAATTAAATTAGTGAGTAAAGCTTCATAAGACGAAGAGGAACTTGTAAAGATAATCTGGTTCTGAAACTTGGGGATCTCGTGTTACAATTTGACATACTATGTGAGAACGTCGAAGATGTTGAAGTCGTCTGCCTTTCTCCTTCGACAGCCACATTACCTACACTTGTTTACACTTTGGGTCCTAACGGCCCAAGAAGGGAAATTTCGAGTGATGTTATTTGATTTGTTTACGAACCCATCATTGTCATGTGGAGCCTTTGAATTCAACGCGGAGTTTGGGCTTTCTCTTATTTTTCCCCAAGAAGTGAATTGGGGAATTGTGGCCGTCGTTGTCGTCGCTTTGTTTCTCGTGTTCGGTCGCTTGAATTTCAGGGCAATGAGTCACGATGATATATTATTGCTTTCGTCTAGACTCTAATTAAGTTACAAAGGTGAGTAATTTATTTATTTATTTTCTGATTTTTATAGAAATTATTTGATTTTCTTATTTTTAATAAAATAAAAGTGTGAATATAAGACATTTTCGCTTTTAAAATGACGTATATGAAAAACTTGCATTAAGTTTATTATTAAGCTTAATATCTATTATTTAGTTGATTGCAAAATTGCATGAGAAGTAATTGAAAACCGATTTTAATTTTATAGATAAAAGGAAGCGTTTCGGCTTTATTGCATTGGGGTCAAGTTTTGTCCTTTTTATTTGGAGTTTGGACACTTTAGGACTTGGACTCTTCCTTTTCATCTTGCCCTCTTCAAAATGTTTTGTCGAAGAAGTTTTAATTTAATTAAATATGCCAAATTTAAATATAATAACTATAATCCTGTGAGAAATTTATCCTTACAAGACTGGGAATCGTTTAGCCTCAAAAGATTAGAACGGTATACTCCGGAAGAAGAATTAACAAAAATTAGCGAATTTGGAAGATTTCAAACCATTTTTAGTGAATCTGCTTTTGTCGAGTGTTTCCAAGAATGGATGTACTCTGTCTATGATCTTCCCGGTAAACTAATTTTAAAAATATTAAAATTGAATGGATAATGTTTAAAAATAGTTATCATCGATTGTTCCAAAGGATAGATCTGGATTAGTTTTGAATTTTCTAATATTCTAATATAATATAGAAAGTATTATTCATTTTATTCTTTAATATATTCTTTATATACATATTATTATCAAAATTAGAATTTACAAAATGTCATTTCATTTTTAGGAATGGACTGGGCTAAAGTAATTGTTCTAGGAACTTTTACATTACGAACTTTTATTAGTTTTCCATTAATTATTTATCAAAGAAGAACGCTTGCAAGATTAGAAAATCTTCAACCGGAGTTTAAACAATTAGCAGAAGATTTGAAAAGAGAAACAGCTGTCGCAATTAAAAAGTACAATTGGGATGAAAAAGAAGCAAAAAGAAGATTCAAGTTTTCGGTTCGTTGAATATAATTAATAACAATTTTCAATTATTTAATTATTCTCAAATTTTTATTTTTGTTGAAATCTTTGAAATTCAATTAATCATTTTTATTTTATAAAATAATAATATCTTAAGTTTAAACATCATTGGAGAAATATGATTGAAAAAGAAAATTGTCATCCGTTGAGAGCTGTAGTTCTTCCCCTTCTTCAAGTTCCATTTTGGATTTTTTTCTCAAGTGCCATAAGAAATGTTGTCTACATGCTTCCTGATGATGGAACAGATAGTAGGGATTTTAATTTCAAAATAATACTAACCTTTTATATCTTCTCTTGATATCATTTTTACACATTCAATATTTCTAAATTACATTTAAAAAATGTTTTGGGAAACCGAATCTGTTTATTTGTTTTACTTTGATTAATTGTTGAATGTTCTATTTGAATATTTTAGGAAAGTTTTATTATTGGATTCAAATTCGATCTGAAGGCTTTCCGTGGCTTGATAGTCTTGTTTACAGCGATCCACTAGTCTTTCCAATAATACTGACTGTTGCTAATTTCGTCAATTTAAGGATACACACACCCAAACTTAAGAATGCTGCTTTGCCAAAGTCAACTTTACAAAAAGTTGTGCCATTTATCATCGGTGGAGCATTTATCGGATTAGGAATTTTCGCCATGATCGTTCCTGGAGTAAGCTCATATTACTTAATATAATTTTATTATAAACCCTTTATCGTTGTTCTTTGAAAGCATAGGAAATGTATATTTTATGGTCATTATTTGTTTAAACGTTGATTCAAATCTAATTATTTTAATTGGTTTCTCAGGCCTTATCAATGTACTGGGCAACATCGAGTTTAATTGCTTTATCACAAAACATGTTATTAAAAAGAGCATCTATACGAAAGTTTTTCAAAATTCCTTCAACACCCTCAAATCCTTAAAAGTTTTATTATGAAAAGGGAAGAAAGCGTAAAAGAATAATTAACAAATTACAAGTCTGGTACAGAAAGGTTATTAAATTAGCATTATATTTATGAGCACAAAGTAAGTTTTTAATAATTATTGATAAATTTTGTTTAGAAATGTATATTTCTAGTCATATTCAATTTATTGTTATCTAATCTTATTGTTCATTCAATCTCAATTGTAAGTTATTTAGTCACATGAATACAATTCACTAACTAAGGTTTATCATTAACTCATTTAAAAAATAAATCTACTAATTTATATCACAATTTCGTCATTCATTTAATTCATTTATTCAGATGATTTAATTTGTTTTTGTTTTGTTTTAACGAGTGAAGAGTGAATTTTGATATTTCGCCATATCCTGAAGGATTAAATTCCATGAATTTTTCCTGTTGCAATATTTTGTTTGTATGACTTTTGGCTGTTGTAAAGTTTGCTTTTATTCAACAATACTTCATTTAATAATATACCAAGTTACACCTTTAACCCACAGGTAATGACAATTTTTTATATTTTTAAATACATTCAATTTATTATAATTTTTTGATTCGCCTTATTATTCTTGTATTATTATTTGTATTGTAGATATGAGAAGGTTCTAAGCTATTTCCCCTATTTACTTTCTTTATTAATAATTAGCCGGAAGAATGTAATTTCATTTTATTTTTCATTTCCTTCTGTTAACTCGATCTGCTTCACGATTTTGCCTCTTTTTGCTTATTCTGCTCTTCTTCACAACCATTTGTTGAACGCTTCGTTTCGAGTTAATCTAATTAATCATATACACATGGCTATAATATTATCCCATTGCACATTCGTTCACATCAAAAGTTCACATATGCCCTCTTTTTTCTCTTTGTTTCAAATTCTTTTAGCAATTTAAGAACCGAGTTATTTGATTGCGTTAGTGGAGAGTGATTAGTGCTAACTTGATAGTTTGCTTGTTTGTTCTAATGAACAGCTCTTATTTTTTCAGCGAGTATAGATAGATAGGAGAATAAAAGGAGAGATGATGAGGTGAATGAGTCTTGGTGGAGAGCATCGAGGCGAGGAGATGAGAGGAACTCTATTGTAAGCCTTCCTTACAACCTAGGCTTTATTATTGAGCCTGAGGTGGTCGTCATTGTTGGGCAGTCTGGTCTTCTCTCTTCTGCTGAGGTGTGTGCTTTGGAGGTAAAAGAGTTTTTGAGAACCTCCTCACTCCTTTCCGCACCCCTCGCACGTCTCTCTCGTCCGTCCATAAGGGAGAGGAGACGTAGCTGCAGTCGTATCTTGTGTGATAGGGAGTTTGGGATCAACGGGGACTGCTGCAGTGACTCCTCGTCAGGCGGACCGAGGGATTTAATTCCAAATTCAGCCTTCTTGCAGCTGCTCCAATCCACAATGAGTTCCACAAACCAGCCTTGCCGGTCACTCCGGTAAAACTCCCTCTCACTCTAACCCGATTTCTCGGAAGGAGAGCTCCCTCATATCTCACGTATTTGACAGCTAGAAATAATAGACCTAGTTTTTTCAACTAAATAACCAGTGTTCTTTTTTTCTTCACATTACTGCCGCGTTTGTTTGACAGCTCAGAATTTAAAGAATATTCCTAGTAAGTCAAGTCTAATAATCTTTATGGCCACATTATAACCTGATTATTCTTTCATTTACATTTGAAAAGAACTTTATATAATTAATGTTCAATTTTATGAATCATTTACTTTTATATTAATGCGTAAATGTATGAAAAGAATGCAAGTGATTTTTAAACTAAAGACATTAAATTTTTTTGTTTTAATTTTTAAATATTTGGTTTAATAGGTAAATGGACTTTTAATGGATTTTTTTTATTTACAATAATAGTAATAGGATTTTTTCTTGGAATTGAAATCCCGAGAATTTTTCTCTTAAATTTTTCTCTCAGAGTAAAAAATTTCGTGATTTTCACGAGTTTAATTTTCAGGAAATCTTCTTTTGAAAGATATAGGACACGTATTATGAAACGCAATTTATTAATTATGTTAAGTTTGCGGCTAAATTAAAATCTGTTTTTATCTTCTATTTAGGATCCTAAATTAAGTGTCACGGTGAGAAATATTAATGGTGAAATCTCCTCGCTCGACATCTTAAAACCTCGTGAATGTGCAGTGTTTTATGTGTGTGATTCCAACGGGTTCTCCTTAATTCAAGACCGAAATGGAGGTTGAGGGCATAATTGAGAACGGGAATTCAAATCAACAGCAGTTTTACAACGGGCATAATGAAGCTCCGAAAGAGAATTTCACACCAGCAGATGCAAATTTTCTCCCTCGGATCAAAAAGGTACGTGGGAAACATTTTTTCATCATATAGCAATTCCAACTCATCTCATATTAGACATTTGAGCCGAAATTGTTAATTATGCTCTCTGTTTACTGGCGTTTACTCCTTTCACACGCGTTAAGTGAAGAGTTTATGGCACTGGATTCCTCGTGTTATTTGAAAGAACAGTAGGGAGTGGAAAAGCAAAGTAGATCATTTTCTTTTACCCAGCGAACGAAGGAGGAGAGATAATAAGTGAGGAATTATGCACAAGGAGTGAGTACGTGGAAGGGGTAATTTTGCCATAAAATTTAACAACTTGGAAATGTCGGTCCCGAGGTGGCTCATTTACTTTCCTAATTTGTTAATGAGGTCAAAGAGGATTCCTTCATTTCTCATCTCTTGTCGTAGAAAAAGTAAAAGGTATTTCTATGTGATAAATTCTGTGTATAAAAGATTTCTGAGGTGCTAGCTGGGGTGCTTCCATATAAAGGCATAAGATTACTTATTTATTCCTTCGACGAACCAGATATTTGTCTCATGAGGGTGAATATACAAGGGGGATGAGGGTACTTTGAGCCAAGAGATCCTTATCCCTCTTTTCATACTCTAACTTGATGAATGGATGAGGGTTGACTCAAAAACATTCAAGTATAATATTAAATAGCAGAGGCATTTAAAGTTTTGACATTCCTTTTATTCTCGCTTAAAAATGACACTTTTACGAATTCAGTCTTGCGTCGGTTGAAAATTATAATTATTAAAATAAATCAATTTAATTTTTATCAGTTTTCTGAAACTTTACCAGATAGGTATATTTTTAATGATTGATTTGGTAGGTGTTGAGAGACTTATTGTATTGTATAGGTAATGTGAAATGCTACGCATTTGCCTCTTATTATTTCTAAACTAATCTTAATTATTTTCTATGGTAAATAATCACGAGGAGTTGACTGGTTGACTGTCGACGGCGGTTCCGTTCATTTCCTCTTTCATGTTCAAGAAAAAATAGTTCCGTTCATTCGGCGTTCTAAATAGTCTAAGAATTTGTGCGAAAAGGTTTATCAGAGAAGATGCAAAGTGGAGTGTGTCTCCTTTCCCTTCAGTCCTTTTCCTCATCGTGAATTTCATTATTTCTGCTTAAAGAAACGAGGTTGGTCTTGTAAACACCATATTTTTGAACTTGAAACTCCAACTTGTAGTGTTTATTGAGATGTTCCTTTTCTAGGCTGCAGAATTAATTTGGAAGCGATGAAATGAGATATAAGGAATATTGTATTGTATTCATAGTCAATATAATATATATGGGAGTAGAATAAACATAGTTTGGCTCTAAGGCCAATAGTCGGATCATGAAAGGATTCACTCTTAATCGACAAAGAGAGAAAGAAATGTGTTTTATAGAAAAGGCCATGTGGCCCCATATTTGTTTCAAGTCTACGAGACTCGAGATGAATAGGGCTCATTTGCATTGGAAAGTTGAGTCATTTATTCCGAGTAGTTTTGTATTACATGACTCGAGACCGCCCCTGAGTATAAATCCAATATTGGCCCTGTCGTCGTGTTCTATTAGGAAAAGTACAATGTCAATTCATTGACTTCTCGGGTCACAAAATGCGATTGGAGACGAAGAAGCCTTATGGGAGCAATCATGGGTGAGTCTGGGATGGGTGATCCTTCATGTTTCTGATGTTCAAGTTTGTGTGATTTGAGATCTGGTGGTTGAACCGTGGTGGCTTTGCTTGTAATTTACATCCATCTAAAAGACCTTCTTGCCCATTCTCAACGTATGGATGAGGGAGATTGAAGTATCTTATTATTTATAAAGCCTGGGTTATGTAGCAGGTCTGGAATGAAGGCTCTCTGTGCTTTTGGGGGTTACGTCATTGGAGGCTTATTAGCATTCTCATTCTCATCCAGACACACGTCCTTATTATTATATTTATATAATATACGTGAGAGAGTGTAATTTCTCGAGAATCGTAAAAGAATAAACTCGCTATCAAACTTTTATCACTGGATTGAGAGAACAATGAGAATGTGTCTTGAGATTTGGATTCCTCATGAGGAATTTTTGGGGATTAGTATACCCATGATAAGACGAGTTGAGGAATTCAGCTGGTTTTTAATATGATCAAGCGTTATTTCATTCCCTTTAGACGTACCTTAATCGCATTTACCTTTTTGATGGATATATTATTGAATTTCCTTCTTCATCATCTTTCTGCCTAAGTCGATTAATCTGGGAGATTGGAGATTATAATGGAAATTCTATTGATAAGAAAAATTTTGCGGGGGATTACATTAAGCTTCATAAATTGGAAAAGTTTTGAATAATTTCATCTCAACTTTTTCTTATATGATTTTATTATGAAGAAATTCTCTTTTGGTATTTATAAAAGACTTGACAAATATATTTTTTGGCATTGACATTTAATAAGGTCGTGGACTTGAGCATTAACTTTATGAATTAGTTTGTTTTGAAGAAATTAAGCTTGGTTCAGGAGTAATTAAATTTCGAGAAAAAGTTTTTTTAATTTTAAACTTAACGATAACGGCCTAAGTAAAGGAACATTTATAGTAATGGGTTTAAATTTTAATAAGACTACTTATACTCCTTTTACTCCATTATGATGCTCACTACATGGATTCTTCTGGTAAAACTTGTTTCGTTCTCATATTACATCAAATTGCTAATATATAAAAGAAGTTAAGTAGGTATACACAGGAGGATGTGAGATGAGAAGTTGTAATTTATTTATACAAGAACCACACGATTCTGAACTAGTTGAGGTAAGATGAAGTGTCTGGAGAGACGAGAACTACAAGAGATTGACTCGACTTGGAGAAAAAAATGAAAATAGGAGAAATTCAGAGAGAATTTATTTTCTGGAAGAGTTACAATATATGCGAGTGGGAAGATTAGTATGTAAAATAATTGAAAGGAGGAGTCAGACAGTTTCTTCCTAATTATTAAAAGGCTGCTAAAATATTCAATGAGTCATAATTTAGCGAGAGAAGGCTTTCATCAACAGATGCAGTCGAGCGTGGGTAGCAGGCCATTGGATATGATCATTCTCTTTTTCTATTCTCATCTCACAGTCATCTTTCTTGGGTCGAGTTAATAAGATGCGAAGATAAGGGTGAGAGCGACTGAGCGAATGAAGTTATCAATATTTTTTTTATTCCATTTGAGATCAAAACAGATGTAGAAAATGTATGTAAATGCGGTTTTTTTATAAGCGAACATTTACATTGTCTTTAGCATTTAACTGGATTTGGCATTTGATATTGGAGTGATTGACCGTTGAGCAAATGTCAACCTTAATTCATTGGAAAAATGTTTTGCCAATATTTGCATTATAGACTAGCGAACTAAAGTAAGTCAATAGTGAATTGAATGAACATTATGATATTTTTGACATAGTAAAAATTGTTGAGAGGAAAGTTCGTGTATTTCATATTCTTGTTATCAATTGGCACGCAATTATGAAGAAAATAAGACGGCTGAGCGAGCTGAGACGTAAACACATGGTCTTGACTCTCCATAAAGTTTCCTTCTCGATTTTAAATTGTAATGACAAGTATAAGGGGAGACGCTAGGGTCTATTACTCAGGGTATTAAAAGGATAAGTATAAGGCTGGAAAGGGTAATCATATTGGATAAATTATAGATTCTGCTAGAAGTCAAGTGAGACAATTAGTATTGGTTGATGTTTCGAGTGGCCCATTATGTCCGCATAACAAGTGGAGAATGAGGGTAAGATGAGGCGATAAGGAGGAATTGGAACATTAAGGAATTCAGTTCACTCCGACCTTCTAACCGCACTCATCTTCGTCTACGAGGAGTCAAGAGCGAACTGGAATTTATTTAGGGCACCGATTTCCCCCTCCCCCACCACCACCATCATTTTATACAATAAACCATCGCGCATCGTCGTCATCATCTCCCAACAACATTCATGCTCCTTCATTAATTCCCAACTCTTTCACACAGCTCATCGACGACACCTACAGAGACTCATTTCTTCCAGATGATCTTTGAGTGAGTCATTTGAAAAAATTTTATTTCTTTCCATATTGTAAATTACAATGCATAGGAGAGTAGAGTAGATGATGCATAATGTACTTTTAGGTAGATTCGAATGAGATATTTTTTTCATTTGAAGAAGTTTTTTTGTCAAAGAATTCATTAAGGTATTGATTGAGTAGATTGAGCGAAGAATCCTAAGAGAGATCATTGCATGCCTGGGCCTGGGTTGTAATGGCATTATTATATAACCATCAACATTATTATGCAGAGAAGGTGTGGGTGGATGATATTAGTTTTATGTTTGCTCCGAGATGATGAGCGTATTCTGTTATTCTAAGGTTTTTCAGCCATGGGCGGATGTTCATGTAGTGTACATGACCATGAGTATTGGGCCGTCGTGTGATGGAGAATGTCTGCCTCTGTGGTCGCCCAACTCCCAGAGATCTTTTTTCCCCGCATTTTAAGCAAATGAATGGAGGAATGTGGAGAGTTTCAATGGCGAGGGACGGACTGAATGTGAGGTTTGGTTTTGGGGATATTAAGGGGCCCTTACTCACATGCTGCCTTTTCCCTCCGTCTCTGGAGGACAAGTGAGGAAAAGGAGGAATTGTTATGCAGAAAGATATGTTTCCTATCAACGTGATCCTAATGGCAGTCGCCTTGTTCTGCCACACGTTTAAATGTATATAAGGAAGTAAGGAAATGTGGCCGCCCTTAACAACAGAGCACATTGGCTCTTTTCAAAAGTGCATATGACTTTTCTTAAAAGTTTTACTCGGTATAGATAGGTAGTAAGGGAATATGTAGTGACATGGAATATGGAAGTTTGGTGTGTGGTATACTTATCACGGATGCATTATGGAGGAATGTAGGAATATTATACAATGTTTAAGGGAGATTTCGACTCTGGTGGAAGATTATATTGGAGGAATTATATCGGAGTGAAAGATGCGACGCCTTGATGGATATAAGAGGTCGGAAACGGAGAGCCGGAGTTTCGGAAGAATTGATATAGATCCTTTACGTGAGCCAGTAAAGAACATAAAGCATATTAGAAGGATGTGTGAAGAAGGAATGAAGGAAGTTTTGTTAATTCTATGTGTATGACTCTCAGGCTGTGTATACAATATGTCTTTAGAGTATATATGAGTATAAATATAGGAGTGGTGAGTGTCTTCTGATCATCTTCTGTGGCCCACATGGCCTTTACAAAGATTATTTTTAGGTCCTCAGATCCTTGCCAAAGTCCCAGTTCAAGAGGAGTTAACTTTCCATACATTTATTACATACATAGTAAGGGGTAGAGAGTGTAGTTATTCCTACACCTCTCCGGGACCCAACGACACTTTGTACTTAAGTTACTTTATTACTTCCCAGTTTTTAATTAAGAAGTCAAGATGTTCATCAAGAAAATCGCGTCGATGGCCAGTCTCAATAGCGGGGTAATAAAGCAATTATTTTCTTATTTTTTCTTTATTCTTTATACTAATTTCCTGAGAGGGTTTCTTGGAAAATATTAAAACTCTTTTTTTATATCTGGTTAAAAGCCGGTTGTTTGTGAGAGGGAGAAATTGGTTAATTGTTAAGTTAACTTTTTATTAAATTAAGGGATTATTTTGATACTTTATAGGTAAAAACAATTTTAGTGTTTTTGAATGAATTGAAAAACGGATTTGAGTGACTTAGGATTTTATTATTTAATTGTTTTTTATTCGAGTATTGGGAAAATTATTGATAGTTTATATATTTTGAAATTTTTTAATTGCGTTTGATTAATTCAATGTGGTGGATTCGTATTTTTCAATAATTTTCAAGTGACAGTTGAATATAAGGAATCATTATAATAGACGATAATAGACAAATGCCGGGAAATGATGAGGTTAGTTATTACGGGAATAGAGAAAAGTCTAATCTTCTTCCGTCTTCCTCTCCACGGTCTCATGAATCCTCGTTATAAGCTTCACCTCTTACTGCAATGTTAATCTTTCCATTCTCGGCTCCACTACGGCGTCAAATTCCCTCTACAGTTATAATGATGAATAGAAGTTTTTCTCTTCCTATTGTCCTTTAGCTTCACTCTGTCAACTTTTTACTCTCACAAGAGAATAGAAGGGTGAGGGAGGGATGAGGAAAGATCCTTTTAGTTCGGCTTCTGCTCCTTTTAGACATTGGGAAGTTCGTCCAACTTATGTAAAGTTATGAGGGAAATAAAATGTAATTACATTTCTTAATTCCACACGTGGAGGACTTTTACTCCGACTTGGATCACAGGAGGAGCCGTAAATCTAAGTTTTAAATGAGAGGAAGACATGAAACTTATCTATCAGTTTTCTCACGGTGGAAATGAGTAATTTGCCTTATTTTTCTTCAGTTTTTTGTACAACAATTTTCTTAATTAGGCATTTATTTTCTACTTGTGTATTTGTTTTTGACGTATGATTATCATTTGATATGAACTTTAATGAATGCTTTATATTTATTATAATTTGTTAATGTTACAAATAGTTTAATTTGGTTTTGATTTATAAATTGACCTTGGGAGGATTATTGTTTAATTCTTTAATTAGTTAATGGCTATTGGAATAAGAGTTTATAAATATATGGTTAAAGAGCAAAGGTGGGGACGAAAATAGAAGCAATGTGATTGCATGATGCAATGAATGAAGCTGATGTTGGGAAAAGCATGGTTTTACTTAATTACTTAACTTTAAGCTTTGAACGAAGGAGAATGTTAATTCCACCAATTCGAAGAATATAATGAGAAAAGAAAAATTGTCAATTTAAGTTCAAATTGGTTGAGGTTTTTCTAGAATTTTTTTATTTGTCCACCTCCTGAGGCTTACAGACTTTATAAATCTCGCACGAATTTCGACCTTATTTATATAAGTAGCTCGAGTTGACGATGAAAATGTGAAGGAAGGCGTAATTTTGTATATCCGCCCTTGCTTCACGACCAATGTAAACAATTTATATATTCTTTAGAGCGGAACTCTGGAACCGAGTTTTGTACTTACCCTCAAGGAACTATTGAGCAATTTAGAACATGTTTGATCTAATCCCCTCTAACCTCTCTTTAGTAGGTACGAGACTCTTATTTGACTTGTAACTCAATAATGAAAAATTAGGAAAGCTTTAAAACGATACTAAAAGGTTAAATTTAATTTAGAAAATTCCAATTCCATATTAATTTTATATTTGACAACGAGATAATTTTTAATCTGAATATGTCGACTATTAAATTTTTATATGCTTTTAATATTCAATAACGCAATTTTTATCAGCTTTGATCTTTTTTTGAATCCTTATATAGCTATTAGTAATAAAGTAATAAGATATCATTTATTGTGTAAAAATTGCTATATTATTTTTTCAAATTGCATTGGTGAGAAAAATTTCAAAAAGCGGTTTGGATGTTTTTCTCTTGTTCCTCCATTTCTCTTCAATTCCCTTGCCTTAGAGAGTAATGGAAAAAGTTTCAACGGAGGATTTGAAAAATTAGGTGACAAGATGACATTGCCAAAAGGATGAGATCTTTTTAATTTGGTTCATGTTGACTTTTTATCATCTTTGAACTCATTGTACGGTACTTTGGCTTGACACAATGTGCCGCTTAACACTATAATCATACAAGAATTTGAGTACAGTTGAGCATCTAATCTTTTCATTGAGAAATAAATTTAGCAATGTGACACAACTAATATTTATATAGCTTTGAAATATTGTAAGAGATAATGCTAAAAGACGACTTTAAAATGTTTGTTGTAAAAATAAGGATGTTATTTTATTGAAAATGAAAAAATAATAATATTTTTATCACGCAATGTAACGAAATTGGAAAGGTTATGCATATAGGGAGTGTTTGTACAAATAAATATGGTATTCGTCAGAGTGTTGATGAAAGGAGAAGTCGGGTAATAGGATTAGGGTGAAAGAAGCCGGCATTCGGGGGAGCTCTCGGTTCATTTGAATTGTTTCGGAGAGGCATCCGGTGTGTCTTGTATTGATTCTCTGACGTCACACTTTCCCTTGTGCGGAAGGGCGCAGTCGGAGGGCCGCCTTCGTCTGTCCTCGACTATAACCCCGAAGCTCAGGCTCAGTTCACCCTGACATTTTCGGGTGTGGATTCTCTCCGATCGGGCGGCTTCCCCAATTGAACTCGGAGAATTGGGAGTCGCGGACGAATACTTAACGTAGTGTGTGGATTTACTCATTGAGCTCCTCCATTGAGACTCTCCCGACGATGGTGACGGAGAGCTCTCAATCGGTAAGGAATTTTTTACACTTTCTTTTGTGTAAAGAGACTCTTCGGGATTAGACGGCGAGTTTACACAACCTGGAGAGTGTGTGTGAGAGAGCCGTGAGCGGTTGAGTAGGGAAACTACTGCAAACTTTCTCTGCATTATATCGATCGATTTATTCCTCCTATTTACTTCCTTTACTTGCCAGATCCTTGAATTACAAATTTTACTTCCACTACTCCTTCATTCTCATTAGTATTCATGGGGTCTTGAGGAGACTTGAAGAAAAAAGTTTCTGAGAGAAATGGATCCGATTGAGTCCAATCAATAATATATGGTAGGTTAAACCTCGGGATTGTTAATAGAAAGAAAGATATTCTTCAAGAAAGAGAAAATTTGAAAAAGCTATATTTATTATAGGTAGTATAAAGTTATAAAATACAGTATATATAATATGGATATGATCATGAGAATTTCATCACGTCTTGTTCTATATGGGGAAGTGATAGAGAAATAAATAGTCGTTACGGTCGAGGAATGAAAGGTAGAGTGAAGCAATTCAAAAGGAAGATTCCTCTTGAGTCCACTTCATTTCCCGGATAAGACATTAATTCTAAGAAGTAGGAAACGGTTTTTGCATTCGGGAATTTTTTCCGCAACCTCCTTTGATTCCTTTGATTGCTTTTATCGACCTCCTTAATTTTAATGATAAGAAATATTGATCGCAAATGAAATGCAATTTTTCATATTTTATCGCAAGGACTTAAATATTTTTTCGTATGATATAATACTTAAACTTATTAGTATTGAATTTTTGGGAAGCAAACGCAGCTACACATCTTCATCTTGATAATTAAATTTTTCTTATTTAATCACATATAAATTAGTTTGCAATTAATTTGAAAGGAAATTTATTTTCAAAAATTGGATTCAATTTTATTATATTGATATGATAATGTATATTGGTAATATGCTCTTACTTGATATGAAATTTTGGGAGTAGAAGCATATCTTGAGTAAGTTGCTTTTAAGCAAATTGACTAGCCATTTTACATTTGAGTAAATGGCACATTGCAACTTCCTCATGATGGAGGAAATTGAGTTTTTGGGTTCTTTAAGAGCAGTTTGGCTGAGCCTTTGGAAGCACGTTTTAAGATTTTGCTAAACTTTTTTTCTATTTCATTATATCATTCGTTGACAGGGATGTGTAAATAAAGCAAAAGTGCGTAGAGCTCTCATACGGAAGCGCCTCTATTTCTGTCTATAGGCCTTTCACCCAAGGTGTGTTTTTTCAAGTGTTCATCATCTCCACACAAGTTCCAATTAAATTTTAAATGAGAATATAAGAGGAGTGAAAATGATCCACTTTGAATATTTTCAGGATTAAAAGATAGAGTTATTCTTTCCAACATCGAGTCCCATAGCCAAATTTTTGATCAATTCAACAAACAATGATGAATTAGAGACGTTGAGTAATGAGTGGAGATTAAATTAATTAGCGTCCTTTATCTCTTGCGCATCTGTTGGACTCCTGAATGAGGGGAACATTGGACAATAATGAGAAAAGAGGAGTCGATTCGCTGAAAAATAATAGAATAAAAGTATAATGGGAATCATCTTCTATTGAGTCAGCACACCAGAGCGGCGAAGCTTTTTAGATGGAGGGGCCGAAGGGGGAGAAAACCCATAAAATTTTCGGAATAGAACGAGGAAAGGAACACGCATTCATTTATGTAAATATATCAGCGTGGGTTATATCATACATTGGTTGGGTCCCTCCTTTTGATTCCTCATGATTGAACCATGTTTTTCAAGAGGTTTCATCCGGGCTTCCTATATAATAAACATCCTTTTTTCAATACACTTTTTACCTACATAATGCATGAGAGAGAACCCAATGCAAAATATATAAATCTCTTACAAAGGATTTTTTCTCATTACTTTAGACACTTTTTTTTACTATAAATATTACAGATTTAAACCGAGATTGATATTTGCTTGGTGAATGCTTAGCTCTTTAAATGCCCAATCAAATAAGCAATCTATTGATTATTTGTGCAAATAGCATTGGGTTGGAATGAATTATAAACGGCGAATTTCAACTTGACTAGACTTGACCCAGCAAAGGTGAAATTAATCATAGATTATCAGTTGCAGACCCAACTGTATAAATTAAAGTAAGTCATTGCATCAATGAGCTTGACAGTCCTGGGACGAATATGGAAATTTGTGTTAACGAATGAATTAATCTTTTCATTGCCACAAAGAGCGGCATGACCAAGGGGGTGGTTGGACTCGGTTGAGCCTCTGGTGAATCAAAGGCATTTATCTCACATGTACAGACCGGGAGTGTGGCCGGGTAATTTCGTTTCGGTCTTTGCCGTATCCCTTTTAATGGAAGATGAGCAAGCAGGGCAGGCTGTGTGTGGAGAGAAGGAGGGAGGAGAGGCGTTGGGGTCTCCCTTGTCGGCTTCTACTTGTTCGATCAGATCGTTGAATGGGAAGGAGGAGAGGCGGATGGGTGAAGGGACTCACATCTCTTTTCCACAGCTTCCCGCGAGTCTGTGTGGATTTATTAAAGAGATACTTGTGAATGCTGGAGGGTCCTATTTCCCTCATGTTCAGCCTACAACAAATACCAAGTTGGATTCGAATAGGAAAGGCACACTTGGGAATTGGGAATCCATGGATCGAGATATTCATGTTGAGATCATTGAAAGCGGGTCTAATGAGATTGAATGACTCACTCCGCTCCTATTACTCAATGAAAAGTGATGGGGGTCTTCCCCGGTCTTTGTTGTTCCGCTGCTATGGTTGATCGCCCAATAATTATCATTCGATTCGTGTCATTTCCCTCTGACCGGACTCCCCACAGATTCAAAGTTAATTTCTTATTAAGAGTTTATATGACATTAAATTGCAAATTCATATGTAATTTAAAAGTTACATAAAACTTAAATAATTTTTTTATGATTAATAATATTTTGAATGTAAGTAATATAATAGTTTAATGATTGTGCAATATTGTGATGAGACAAAATTTTATTGGATTTTTCATGAATCATGCTCATAGGATTAGTATTGATTAATACATACTCTTTCATTATATAAAAGTCTTCATGGTTCTTTGAACTTTAAAGATGAAATTGGCGTCGAATCAAATGAACTTTATATGAAATTGGAACTTGAATATACTCATATAAATTAAGAGCTTTATTAATAACCTAAATAGATATTAGATAGGGAAATCTAACGTTCACGCTCTGATAAATGATGAATTTATTGGAAAAACATTTCCTGCAGAGGAAATGAGACTTTCCTACGAGCTTCCTTGTCCTTTCCCTTCTTTTCTAAAGAAAAACTATATCTAGAATATCTACTATATATTATTGAAGAAAGAAGATTAATTATTATTTCTTGGATGACGAAAATATTTTGCAATTTTTATAAAACATTTTTATTTTCTTGCCTTTCCTGTCACAATTTTGTGTGACATAATAATCAAATAACTTGGCATGTTTATCCCATTTGACAATATCACTATAAGCTATTTACTCCTAAGAGAATAGTCTCTTATTAGAGCATTGACGTTCTTTGAATTAAAGTTACTTGTTCTCCAAGGTATTACAATAGAAATGCATGGAGGTTCGCCAAAAGCTTCCGAATTGCTTTTGGAATGAAGAGTGAATGAGGAGCTTTTCGAATGGATTTCTCTCCCTTCTTGCATTAAAAGCTAAAAGGGAGCATAGCGAGGTGAAAAGGAGCTTTTCTGTCAGAATGATAATTTACTTTCCTTTGGAGGTATGCAATGTATTCTATGAGGAGAGGAAGTTGGAGGTTGGAGTGAGACGGAAAGAGATAAGGACAAAAGGAGCGGCGAGAGCCTTCTGTCAAACATTTCCTATTCCACTACATGTCCTAAACTCCCTGACAATTCACTAGCATAAGGTATTATACCGATGAGGAGACCGGTATTACTCTTGCGGTTATTTCATATCTATCTCTTATTATATAAGTATTACATACGAACTCAAACATTGTTGGGATTGAACTGAACATGAGGAGACTGGCTTTTATTAGTATATCTGCTATCGTAAAATGTTTTCAAATCTGGTAGAGGAGTCATATTTGATGGGAAAGCCAGGGCTTCGACGCACGATCACGATTCATATTATTCACAATGATGAGGATTCTCGAGTCTTGTTAATGTTATGGAATTGGTCCTGGTACTCCTGTATGAGCTATTATGGAGAACATTAGTATATCTCTTAGATATTTGCAGATTGAAGATTGGAATATTCATACATTATGTATTATGATTCTATTCATTCTCTCTTATTGATTCTCTCCTACTCATCTCCTCATATGTCAAGTGTTATCTAAAGGTATTTTTTGACTAGTAGTGCTTTCAAGCTTGGAGTTCATGTTTTGTATACTTATTACTTAATGTTTGGTAATATGCGAGGAAAGGCGAGTTTATATTTTTATGACTCAGGGTATAAAACTTTATGTAATTTTGCTTCTATGCACATATTTGCTCCTAAAATTTTATATGTTTATTCAATAAGTAATAAATGTTTGCACTTTATTACAAATTCAAGAAGGCGAACCAAAATTAGAAGCTGGAAATTAACAAGGGTTTTATGAAAAGAACTTTGTGTGTGACAAGGACGAGATGAAAGAATTTGATAAAAATATTTGTTACACAGGCTAAATAATAATTACTAATAATATTATAAAAGGATTGGAATAATGGATAATAAGGAATAATAGACTTATGAGAAAAGTTTTTTGAGTCGTGTGTGTGATGAGGAGGGGGTGCGAGCTGGGAAGCATAAAAGAACGGCCTATTGGAGAGATTAGAGGTTCAAATGGGAAAAGTTGGTCTGAAAAAAGTTAGGGAGGAATTGAAAGCATTGGTGGGTTCTCCTGATGCCATTTAGATAATAGATAATCAATAGGCGTTTCGACTATTTTTGTCATTTCGACTTCGATTAAATTCGAGTTATTTTTTTACGATCGGCTCGTACTTTCTGTGCTCTTTGACGAGGCGGAACATTAAAATTCGGAATTCCAAAGGCGAAAACTACATTAAAGTCGACTCGTAAATGGGTTAAAATGTTTTATAGAAAAGATAGGAGAATCTGAAAGAGCTGGGAAATGATGCTAATTAAGGGTAAATGTGAAAGGTCATGAGCAAAGAGACAAGTTAAATGATTTGGGAATTGTATGTAATTTGTATTTCTTCGTTGATTTATGACTAAATGACTTACTTCTCTATAAATCAGTTTGTAAACTATGAAGGTCTAATCAGTAATAAGTTAATGAGGTAAACATTTTAAGTAAATTTTTCAATTTAGTCTGAGCCTGGGACGGCCCTTTTGCGTGCAGCCCGAGCCGGGAACTTGGACAAAGTTTTAGAATTTCTCAAAGCAAATGTGGACATCAACACGTGCAATGCGAACGGACTGAACGCCCTTCATTTGGCATCCAAAGATGGACATGTCAACGTGGTGGGTGAGCTTCTCGAAAGAGGGGCGATCGTCGACGCCGCTACGAAGAAAGGAAATACTGCATTGCACATTGCTGCATTGGGTAAAAACACTTAACAAGTACCCTTGTTCAACTTCCTTCCCTCACTTTTCTCCTCACTTCCCTCGTTCTCCCATCTCTGTCTTCTTTATTCATGATTAAAGGCTCATTCTTAAAACTCTGAATTCGAAAATAATTCAGAGAGCTAAAACAAAGGCTAAAATTAAACTATATATGAATATTAATATCTTTTCAACCTTTATTTTAAACATCTAAATTCATTATGATTGTCGCTAAAACTCAAATAGAAACAATGTTTTATTCCATACTAAAATCACATTAAAACGATGTTATTAAAGCAATACACATGATTTAAGTAGCAGTAGCTTTAAAAAAAGTAAAATTGGAGGAAGTCATTTGGACCTTGAAGCCTCGTTTGATCTGATTTTGACATTTGGTACGATAATGATACGGATACGAGAAAATGAAAGGGGAGCTCTCCAATTAACTCACACAGAGATACAGCCTACAAACACACACACCCCAAAGAGCCACAAGTTTTACACGCTACAACTTTTACGTGTCCACACGTTTATGAGTCGGAAATATATGAGGGTTTATTTTGACTACAGCTGGGCAAGAGGAAGTGGTGAAACTCCTGGTTTCAAATGGGGCCAATGTCAATGTGCAGTCTCAGAATGGATTCACGCCCCTCTACATGGCGGCCCAAGAGAACCATGATATTGTTGTCAAATTCCTCTTGACTAATGGAGCTAATCAGTCCTTATCCACTGAGGTGAGAAAAAGGATTAAATGACTATTTTTAATGGCTTTTGGTAAATGGTTTGTAAGATAATGATCTTTTTCATCATTTTAAATTGAACTTTGTTGTTTGGATCAATTAGGATGGTTTTACTCCGCTTGCTGTTGCAATGCAGCAAGGTCATGACAAAGTCGTTGCTCTTCTCTTGGAGAGCGACGTTAGAGGAAAAGTGAGGCTTCCAGCCCTTCATATTGCAGGTAAAATTAATAATCTTAAAATGTAGCTTATAATGCAAACAAAAAGACTATATTGATAAACGAGCAAACCAAGGAGCAAATATTTTAATATGGAACAAAGGACTTATTGATTATTTTGTCAATGTAGCTAAAAAAGACGATACAAAAGCTGCTTCACTGCTTCTACAAAACTCTGCAAATCCAGATGTGACTTCAAAGTCGAATTTTACTCCACTTCATATAGCGTGAGTTGGGTTTTTTCTCACAATGTATTCTAGATTTATCATTTCAGAGTAATTCTTGTAACTTGTCAAACTTCCATTTACGTTTATGAATAATGGAATCTCACTTTGTAGAGCTCATTATGGAAATCACTCCGTGGCAGCTCTGCTCCTCGATCGAGGTGCAGATGTCAATTTCCCTGCCAAACATCAAATCACTCCGCTTCACGTAGCGAGCAAATGGGGGAAATCTCAGTTGGCCGCCCTTCTCATCGAACGCGGAGCTAACATTGAGGCGAAGACCCGAGATGGACTTACGCCCTTACATTGCGCTGCTCGATCTGGACATGAACAACTCGTGGATTTACTCCTTGAGAAAGGGGGTCCCATCAGTGCCAAGACAAAGGTATTTTTTTTAATGTCGGCAATAAATTATTGATTCAAAGAATATGGTCTAAAGCTTCATTGTATAAAATCCATGTAAATTACGCTGAATAGCTCTAATTAATGTTTTTAAAAGTACAATTTAAAAGTTATATGAAACAAATGCAAAGGAATGCAATTTACATAAATATTAAATGAAAAATAATTTAAGAACTCTTATATTTAATATAGAAACAGCTAAGTATTTAATGATAAAACTATAAATATTATAAAATTATTAAATAATGTTTATAATATTTATAGAATGGACTCGCGCCTTTGCACATGGCCGGACAAGGGGACCACGTTGATGCTGCGAGAATTTTGCTTTACCACAAAGCACCAGTGGACGACGTGACTGTTGATTATCTCACAGCCCTTCATGTGGCTGCTCATTGTGGACATGTGCGAGTGGCGAAGTTGCTCCTTGAACGAAAAGCGGATCCAAATGCCAGAGCACTCAATGGCTTCACCCCGCTTCACATTGCTTGCAAGAAGAATCGAATCAAAGTCGTGGAGTTGCTGTTGAAAAACGGAGCTCAGATTGAAGCAACGACGGAGTCGGGACTCACGCCACTCCACGTTGCCTCTTTCATGGGCTGCATGAACATTGCGATCTTCCTCCTTCAAAACGGAGCCAAGCCGGACGCTGCCACCGTGAGGGGAGAAACACCATTGCACTTAGCAGCCAGAGCCAACCAGACGGACATTGTGAGGATTTTGTTGAGAAATGGCGCGACAGTTGATGCTCGAGCACGGGTAATTTATTTTTCACTAAATTGACTCATTAGAAAGATCATAAATTAGGGTTAAATGTTTATTAGCTCTGTATTCACATTCTGCGGTTTCATTACGAACTTATCGAGGAAAACACTCATGTTTGAATCTGCAAAAGCGGTGGTATTTTTTGTTGATTTATGCAAAACCACTTGCACTCGTCGGAATTCCTAGTTAAACAGGAAAAGGAAAAAATCTAAATGGAAATTTATATTACCATGTAGAATATAACAATATTCTTTTCCTCGAGTCGAGTCTTGGGATTTTCAAACGGAGGGAAATTTGTTCATTAAGCAGAAAAGGGATTGTAAGGAGCATTCATGTAAAGAATGCTGTTGCGGATGACGGTCCTTATAAAGAGAACTTGGACCTCGACGACCTTTCTCCTCATGTTTCCTTCTTATTATAACTTCCCGGACCTCATAATCCCCTGATATACGAGGAGCATCTCTTCCCTATAATGAATCTCTCGCCGTCAGGCTCTCAGTTAGAACAATAAGGGAGGGATGGTCCTTCGTCTCCCCTTTGACTCCTCAGGAGAAGAAACCAGTTGAGGGTTTTGAAGCCAGTCAGCTTCTTGATCCTATCAGAAGAGCAGCTATCATTGGAAACTCCTCTTGATGTTTATCCTGTTTATACTCAATATTTGCCAACTTGACACTTCTTTGATATTGAAATAGTATTAAGTCAACTTTTTATATAGATTACATATGCAGTTTCTTAATACAGTGAGTTAAATGTACAAAAGTGTATTAAATTAATGTATATTTAGTAATTTGAGTTATTGTGAGGATTGAATTTAGTTTAGCATAAATACAGTATGAGTTGAATGTTTAATTTGAAGAAATTGTGATCTTGTTTATCAAGGAGGAGCAGACACCCTTGCACATTGCTGCCCGTCTTGGTAATTGTGACTTGGTCATGTTGCTTCTGCAACACGGAGCGACGGCAGACGCTGCCACTAAAGAAATGTACACGGCACTTCACGTCGCGTCGAAGGAGGGACAAGAAGAGGTAAAGCGATTCCTCAAGAGGAAAATCAGTGATAGCCTCATAGTTAATTACGTTATCGAAAGAATGAAGCGTCGTGAAGAGGTTCGCGAAGTCCTCGAATGATCATCAAACTCTTATAAAAACAACCAATATATTTATTCCTACTACTCCTCACCTGTCAAGTAGTGTTGTATTCTGTAGTAGAATGTATTTTGTTGTTAGCTTACAAATTGTAAAATTTTATTCTTCTGCTTCGTACTTCTTTTAGCCAAACTTTTACCATTTTGCTTCATGTATATAAATATTATTATAATTATTAATTTTAGCTTTTTAGTCACTTGTATAGTCAATTACCTTTAAATACTTTTAAATCCTTCCAAATATCCGTCTCTTGAAAATTCTGGGATGAATGAAGAAATAATACTATAAAGTCCATAAAGAGCATTTAACAAATCTCCAACGAATGTATCGAACTTACGATATTAAGGTAACGTAACCTTTTACACACAAATTCCTATCTTTCCATGATCATCCAGCGGAGCTTATTTAATTTAATTGGTTGTGGGATTCGGGATTCCATTGCCGCTTTACATTTTGACACGTGACATATATTTTTAGCCAAATGCCTTTTTTCACAAGTAAAATTCAAAGTCCAGAGTTTATAAAATGGGATTGAACGTTTATAGGATTTAATTTCAATGAGATTTTTTTTACCAACATTCACTCACTGCCAACTTGCCAACGTGAAAACGTGCCAGTATTTACATTTGCCAAAGAACCCTCATGGGACTTAGCGATTCAAAGTAAATTAATCTAGTTATTATAATTAATAATTCCCGAGTCATAAATGTGTAATGTATTTTTGAATCTCTCAGTGACCAGAATAGTTGAAATTGGTTCAAATGAGACTTGAATGTTAAGATCTTAATTCACTAACGAGGATTTACTCTTCTGTACTTTTACGACTTAACATACGAATTTATACCTTTAACATTAAAACTCCAATTGAGGAAATTAAGGTCAAGTACCATTTAAAGTTAATATAAAAAATAATGAGAAACATTTGGTGGTTCTCTCTGCAGACGTGTGTCATCGAAAATTTTATATATAAAAAATACTTTCACATCTCTCTTAATTAGTAAAATAAGATGTAGCTGAGTTCTAGTCTTGTGTCTCTCTCTCTTTGAATGTGACGTTAATTACTTATTACTATATTTATTGCTATAAACTTTATTAAATTCTCTTATTAAGCCTGGACCGAAGATGCTTCAATAAAGCTGGCTGTTCTTCGAATTCGAAGATCCCGAAAGATTTCAAATATATTTTTATTTCTTCTCTACCTATAATCTTTTCTTTATTTCTCTCTCGACTTTCTCTCTTGGCTCTTTTCCATTATTCTCCTTGTTGGCTGCTTTTGTAGTTCTCTTGCTGGTGCTGGTCGCGATGGTGGCATGAGGCCATATGGACATAATACAACAGATATTCCTAGTTACTTTTCTTGTAAAATGCCGATAGGACAGACGTTTGTATAATACACCTCTCGCATCCTCAACACTTTCTTGCAGATAAGAAGATGCATAATATAAGGAGACTGGCATTTTTGAGATAGGGCCATGTAATATATGCACTCTATGTATATTTGCCATATTATACTGACTTAGAAGAGGTGTAGTTAAAACTATAGAGCATCTTTCACACGTTGTCTTTTTCCATCTGTCCATGATTAAAGTTTCATTACGAGAGAGAGGAGGATCATGATGTAAAGATACGGAGATTCATCCTTTGACGTCTGCAGAGAGAGCACACGGTGGATTTTTTTCATTATTCTTGGCGCTGAACTAGAGTTCAGCACATCTCGAGCCCCGAATTTCCTCACTCCTGCTAGTAATTGAAATTCTCCTCACGGAGGGCGAATTATTTGGACGTTTAACTCTTAATGGTGGCTCTATTTAAAAAAGAATGTGTTTTGGGAAGCAACACGGATTGTAAAATGAATATTGTGCAGAAATGAATTTTTAATGGCTTACTTTAATTATCCTGTTTGTGACAAGGAGGGATTTATTTTTATGCAATATTTTGAGATGAAGAATGAACAAGAAGGATGAATAATTTACATAGTTAATATTAAGAAAAATGTTTGGCTAATGTTAAAGGTTATTTTAAGGCTTATAAAGGGATGTTTTGATGGTATTCCGAGAAATGAAATAGATAGTGCGGATATATTTAAAAAGTTATTGCTTTCCTGTTAGTTGTGGAATGTTGGCTTTTAGATAAATGACTTAGAATGGATTGCAATTTCTTTTTAACTTTCCCACTTTAATTTATTAGTTGAGATTCTTTCTTAACTGTTTGTACTGATCATAAGTAACGGCTTTTGACTCTATGTACAAGAACTAATAGTAATGCATGTGAGGCGGACGTACTAAAGGCGTAGGGAGTTTCCTTCAAGGAATTTGAGTTTGATAAGACGGGAGGGCGGAGGTCTCTTCACGATGGATTTATTTCAAAAGATAAAAAAGCGGATAGGCAGGAGAACCTCTTCTAATCTCTTTTCTAATTTAGGTGGCTTCGATTCTGCTGGATAAGGGAGCAAGCGTGTCTGCGACAACGAAGCGAGGGTTCACGCCACTTCATCTTGCTGCTCGATGGTAATTTGTCAATTTTACACTCAAATTCCTCTTTTATTCAAATTAAAATATATAATTGCAATTTAGTTAGGTTAATATTATTTGTAAGAGGGAACAGATGAGTCAAGTAGAGTGCAAATTGTTAGGTTGAAATACTTAATAAAAACACAATGCGTTGAAATGCAGTTATTCATTATTGAAGGTTTGAACTTTAAAAGGTGTTTCAATTCACACCTTTGTTACACATATCTTCCTTTTTTATCTCTCTGGTTCTGTGAGTTTGACGGCTTGTATTTCAATTGCCGAATGTTTTTTGAGAGGATCTTGGGGCGTAAAGGGTCAAGGCTATCAATGTTTCATTGCACTCTAACTGAGGAGCAACAAGAGTTGATAATAAGAAGTTGAGATAGGCCTTTTAGGAACTGAATTTGCGTTGAGGCGAGTTTGAACATCCCACATCTGACCAGCTTGATTGAATGAATGTTTTTTCAGTGGCCACATGAAAGTTGCTAATTTGCTGCTGAGCAAAGGAGCGCCGGTGAATGCCGAAGGCAAAGTAAGTTTATTCATTTTTATAATGGAAAAATCTCTTGAATATTCCCTTCTCCTAATGTCTCATGAATCTCATGATTGGATTTCTTGAATCTAACGCGAGTCATAATTATGTTTAGAATGGTTTGACGCCTTTGCACTTGGCGAGTCATCATGATCGGAACCAAGTGGCTCTCATGCTCCTCAACAACGGGGCTGAGCCGAAATGTGCTGCAAAGAACGGCTACACTCCTCTTCACGTGGCAGCTAAGAGGAATCAAGTTGACATTGCCACGGCACTCATTGAGTACGGAGCAGATGTCACGACGGAGTCGAGGTCTGGATTTACTCCTATTCACTTGGCAGCCCAAGAAGGCAATGCGGACATCGTGACGCTCCTTCTACAACATGGAGCCGACTCGGATGCTGGGGCTAAAGTAATTTTCATGCATTCGGAGTTTTATATCAAAATCTTTCATGGATATTATTATTAAATTATCAAATAATTATCAAAGATAATTAAATTATTTATCTGATTTTTTGTAAACTGTTCTTTGAGTTTTAAATCGTATAGAAGAGTACGTTAAATTTAACTGTCTACAATACAAAATGAATATAATTTCTTTAACATGAAAAGCATCATAAAAAGTGATTGGCACATACTATAAATTATAAATTTTACTATAGTTCTTAAGAATTGGAACCACTTGGTGAAATTGGAGCCTGTTCGGTAAAGTTACATTTCGTAATGGAAAGGAAACGAGTTGTTGTTTGTTCATCTATTATTCCTTTCATTTCTTGACTCGTTTTAACCTTTTCTACTTTATTTTATCCGGTTCCTTTTTTGTCTCTTTTATAAACAGAAGAATCCATCAGATTAATATTACAAGAAAAACAATGTAAAATGTATTCTTTGTTCTTTGATGTAATTGCTAAATATTATCCTTTTACTATGAGTGACATCCCTAATTTTAGAAAATAAGTATTACAAATAGTCATTTCTTTATTTTCATTTGTTGAAATGAATGTTGGAAAGTAAATGCTTAAGGATATATAAAAGAATAGCATTATTAATATTTAATTTGTTTATTTTGTAGAATGGACTGCGTCCTCTTCACTTGGCAGGTAATTGAAGAATTCAACTTGAAGTTTGCAATTAATTTTGATTAAGACTCCTTTCTGCGATATTCCTTCAACCCTGTTTCATTTCTCATTGTAGCCCAAGAAGATCGAGTTCCAGCAGCAAACATTTTGGTCAACACTGGAAATGCTCCAATTGATGCTCAGACTCAGTCTGGCTATACGCCACTCCACGTTGCGGCTCATTTTGGTCAAGCGGCTATGGTCCGCTATTTGCTCCAGAACGGAGCTTCAGTCGACTCGATCACTGCATCTGGATACACGCCTCTGCATCATGCAGCTCAACAAGGACAAACTCTTATCATAACACTTCTGCTTGAGAAGAAAGCCTCACCTGATGCTATCAATAATGTGATGAGATATTGATTTTTATTTTATTTTCATAATATTTATTTCTTATGCAGCTACTAACAATAAATGGTAAATGGTTTTGTAGTAGAGAATATTTTTTATTGATTAAAAATGTTTTTGTATAAAGGCTGGGCAAACTCCGTTGGCTATTGCTGAAAAGCTCGGCTACGTGTCAGTCGTTGAAACATTGAAAATTGTCACAACTACGATTACAACAACGACAACTACGACCACGACTATTGAAGAGCGTTACAAAGTTCTCGCTCCTGAGACCATGGCTGAGAATCTCGCGTCTGACTCTGAAGACGAAGGCGCTGACGCTGATGCTGGAAATGAAAGTTATCGCTACTTGACTGTTGACGACATGAAGTCACTTGGAGATGATTCCTTGCCAATTGATGTAACGAGAGATGAGCAACATCATAGGGATTCTGGATGTAAGTATTCTTAATTTATGTCATTTTTATAAACACTTTCTAATTTAAAAAGCAATTTGTTGAATATTAAATTACTAATTGTACTTTATTATTATAGATATGCACGCTGAGGATAATATGTTGACCCAGAAGTACAGTCAAATGGCAGCTGACAATATTGACATTTCGAGATCGCCTGTTCAAATTGGGTAAGGAGTTTTTTTAATTTTGATCAAATACATTTTAAAAGATTCCTAACTTAAATGTATAGTATAGAATATTGCAATGTTGATGGTTAAAAGTTCTGGGGGATTTATGAATACATATTTATTAAGTGTATGGTCTAAATACTTCAATTTGAAATGAAAATTTTTCGAGCGTTAAAATAATTTGCTAAAGCTGCATAATGAGTTTTTTGAGACTATGAAACAAAAAAGTGTAACATTATTTACTGACATTTTTGTTTTTGAACCACTTGGACTTTAATTAGAAGGTCAAGTGCTACCGATTCACTTAAATCTCTAACCTTGACGAGAAACAGCTATAACTTCAGCCACAGCCGCTCATCCACTCCTACAATGGGGATGTGTCGTGACAGGTTTTTAGTTTTTTGTGTTTTATTTTTTGAATTGAGATTAACACCTATAATTTTTTTTAACATTTTCAATTAATATTTTCAAGCATGATTTACGACCAAGAAATATATAACTTCAAGTGCTAAAATTTACAAAGTACTGAGCTATATGCAAAATATTAAAATACTATATAATCTTCTTAAATTAAATATTTATAATATAATATAAAATTGACAAAATGCTCGCTAAATAATACTTGCATAAATCTGCATCTTCTAATTCAAAAATTGTATACTATTTGTAATGCATTAATTGTCTAATAATCATAATATCTTAGAACTCAATATTATTGATTTGACCGAATTCAATTGTAATTGATTTTCTTGGAAAGATGTACTTCAATTGTTTTGAGTCTTTTGAGGAGAAAGCGAAGACCTGCCGTTTTAATTATGAACAATTTCTAGATTTATTTAGTCAAGTGACCAAAACTCTGTGTTACTCATTTCTTTAAGCTCAAACATTCCTATCTCTATAAAGCTAATCTAATTTAATTAGTCTTACCAGTGTCATTGTCAGTATTCTAACTCGATCTTCTTGTATTTCTTTCTTTCCAAACTAACTAACTCTTCGCCGGTGCATGACACTCAAATGTGAAATCTGTAGAAAACTTCACTGGAGAAAGTAAGCCAAGAAATATTCTTCTCAGAATTACTTACTTTTTTAAGGGCTTCGTGGATTATGGTTTTGTCATTTATTATTTGCAACTTGGTTTCGGTATATTATATGATTTAACCACATTGTCTATATATTGGATAAAAAAATCTTTATCTTCTGTTAACCAAAATTCTTAGTTAGTTATTCATGTACTACTTACACACAAACCCATTATTTATGTTTTGCTTTTGAGTAATTATGTAAATACACAAGTCATCTCGATGGACCTTTGCCATTTTTATTTTATTTTTGACATTTAAAAAAATGTTTTGTACCATATTATTTTTTAATTTATTTTTTGAATGTAACGATTTTTGTATTTATTGTAAACAAACATTTTTTTATGAATTGAGCAAAAGGTCCATTGTCCTTAAGAGGGATTGAAGATTAATTAATTTGTGGATTTTATAGTTTCCTTGTCAGCTTCATGGTTGATGCACGTGGAGGTGCAATGAGAGGATGTCGACACTCTGGAGTTCGAGTTATCATTCCGCCGAGAAAGGCTTCAAGTCCAATGCGAATTACCTGTCGGTATCTGAAGAAAGATCGTCTCGTTCATCCGCCGCCTCTCATGGAAGGCGAAGCTTTGGCTTCAAGAATTCTTGAACTTGGCCCTACAAATGCAAAATTCCTTGGGCCCGTGATCCTCGAAGTTCCGCATTTTGCTGCTCTCCGAGGCCATGAAAGGGAAATCGTCGTTCTTCGGTCCGACAACGGAGAAACTTGGCGTGAGCATAATTTGGATGCAACAGAAGAAGCCGTTCAAGATGTTCTTAATGAATCTTTTGACACAACTGGTAATAACCGTAAGGACTAATCATGATTTTTAAAAATTAACATCGTATACATTACTGCTTTTAAAAATAAAAGCAGAATATAGTCATCGTAATATAGTAATGTGAGTTCAACGAATATTGAACAGTTTTGGCTTTTCATTTACAAGCAGATTTGAAGCAACTAGAGGATCTGAAGACGAACAGAATTACTCGAATTCTCACAACGGATTTCCCGCAATACTTTGCTCTCGTGTCGCGAATCCGCCAGGAAGTTCATGCCGTTGGGCCTGAGGGTGGAATGGTTTCGTCCACTGTCGTTCCTCAAGTTCAAGCCGTTTTCCCATGTGGAGCTCTGACGAAGCGGATCAAAGTTGGGCTTCAGGTAAGCAAATTGCGGCCTTCTAAATCCGGTCCTACCAGGAAAATTACTGTGAACAATATTCCTAAAAAGAAACGCTTTGCACTCATATGGTAAATTCCCGAACACATTCCTCCTTTTCCTCAGCCTTGTTGTGAATCTTATTAATAAGCCTTTTGTCAATTTTTCATTCTTTCAGTCAAATCTTTTTACAATTAACTTCATTTGGTTTTACTTAATTCAACTAACTTGATAGCAATTAATAGTTGGTTAATAATAGCTAATCTTAATTAGTAACTAATTAATAGTTTAATTGTAATTAATAATGATTAATAGGTATATTTAAGAACAAGCAAGTGTTCAGTATCATACTAATTATGAGAAACTTGATAGCTTATTAATACCGATAGTATTTAGGATTAAAATTTTAAAAGGTAGATTTAAATTTTTTCTCAACTTGAATGTAGACGTAACCCTGAATCGAATTACAAACCAACCAAATGGCATTTCAAATTGCATTTAAATACCGTAAAGTATTATATTACTAACAATAAAGTACACATGAAATCTCAACTTTCAACTCAGATTCTCAAAATTTGTAAGTTTTGACTAATTAAAGTAAAGTAGTGTGTTCAATAGTTGGTAGTATTTTTACCTTATCTAATTAAATATCCACATTCTAAAACTAATTTATCAGATGATATCAACATCTTCCAAATTTCTACTAATATTGACAATTAGTTAGTCTCCCGATTTAGAAGAATTTAGTAATTTTATTTAAAAAAATAAGATTTTACTTATCGCTTTTCTCTTGCAAACATTTTCACTTAATATATCGTGATTTAAAATATTGATAGAGCTTAATATTTAAATTGTAGTTACTTCCTCACATTTCAAATGAAATGATTCTAGTCATAGTTATATCCTTCTAGTCACTTCTAAAATACAAACTATTCACAATTTAATAATGTTTAGTTAATTTTAATGTAACAGTATTCAAATATTTATCTTATCAATTTAAGATTACAAAGACCTTTTACTTAAAAATGAATCTCATTTTTCCTTAATTGACAATTTAGTTAGCTAAGATGGTGTACCTTTCCCACACCCCATTTCACAAAAGTTTTAAGAAACGTAAATTGAGAAAATACTCTTGCCTTATATTCACTGTGAGCTCTATGAAAAACTAGATACTACCTGAATCAGTGAACTTTGATGATTAGGTATTGAATGCAATACGGTAGGAGTATATATTAGAAATAATAGCACTAATAAAACACAAAAATCCAATTAAGAAAACTTACTTAATATTAGATAACTTAATAAAATTAATTATCATTAAAATTATTATATCACTTTATCGTTAGAACAATATTACTCACATATTGAAAGAGAGCTTTCGAATATTCGAATGGGAAGTCTTTATTGAATAATGAATCTCATTAAGGTGAATGTTGAAAAAGATAACAATTAGAGTCAAATGAAGTTGTGACTAATTATAATTAACTAAATTATGTGAAATTAACCTAATATTTGTTGTATAGCAGCAGGAGTAAATTTAGTCAAAGTATAGTTAAAATAATGATACAATTAATTATATATGCAAATGTGTATTTAGATTGTTAATTGGTATAAAAGTGAGCAAGTATCATGACAAGTGAATGTTTTAGTTTGTAGTGCGTATATAACTATTACAAAAAAGAGTCAGATAATTGAGAGTGGAAAATGTATCCGGATCTCCGAAGGAGAAACGGGATTCCGCCCAATAAAGAATTTCAACTGCTGATCTAAAAAAAACTCAAAAATATTCAACATCTCTGCCTTTCAATCTTTTCTCATTAACTTTCTTTCAACTAACAAAGAAATCTTTCGAAAACTCTTTTCATAAATAACATAATGGGCTCTTTTTCGTGAAAGCTTGAGAGCAGTGGAAATCGTTTTTCTATCTTCCATTTTAACTTTTTTGTATTGTTAATATTCACGTTAGTTCTTTGAAAGTTCAATGACAATTAATTCTTTCACACCAATTTAAATACTAGTGATTTTTTACCTGACATTCAATTGTTATATAAATATTAACCCTTTTGAGACTAAATTGGGCTGACTCCCGTAACTGGATACTTTAAATTCCAAGTTCAATGAGAAATCTCCAGTAATGGCCCTTTGTTTCAAGATGAATCCTCTCAGGGCTGATTGCTTCAATTTCGTGAATGATGATTTTTGATTGCGCTTTTCTCCAATTACATTTCCACTGCTTCTCACGCTCGCATACTCGATTTATAAATCCACCAAATTTTCACTTGATTTTGTTTAGGTATACTATATTTTTTTTACATACATGGTTGATTTTTAATATTTTTAAAAAAACTTGTATATTTTTATTTAATATTCAATGATCGACCCACAATAACCTAAATTTTAATTTGAAAGAATTTTTATAATTTTGATTTTAAAATATTTACTATTAATCAAAATTATTTTAATCTAATCTACACTTCTCTTTTCTTTTTACTTTTTAGCTAAAAATAACTTATGAACATATTTAACCTTGTCAAAGAATTGAAGTTTCCAAAATAATTAGTAATTTTTACTAAATCCCACCATTTTATTTGTATTTCTTAAAATTGTTTAATTTTAGGAATATTTAATTTTACAGTTATTTTAAATCTTTATATATTTACCAAAATTATTATATTATTTATTTTGTATTTATGATTTATTTTGTTGTTTATTTTTTTCGGTCTTCCGTTCTGGTTAATTTTCGGCACATTTATGAACTCCATGCACTCTCATACAAAAACCCTGCATTCCTACATAATGGACGGACCCATGTAGGCTCAGCCGATTCCAACCGAGTTGATCAACAAAGTTGCTGGGAGCCGCGTGTCGGTTTCTCCTATAGTGACTGTCGAGCCTCGACGCCGGAAGTTCCACAAGCCCATCACGTTGACAATCCCTGTACCCAAAAGCCAAGATCCGAACTCTGCCCTTCGCCTCCTCTGCTCCATCACAGGTGAGATTTTCTTCTTGTATCATGAATCAAGAGAGCAAATACTAAAATAATACCATATTTAAATATAATTATACTTACCTACTTTATAACTTTATTGATATAAAATAATATTAATAGTCAACTCATGTAGTTTCAAATAATCGATAACTAATTGAATTTGACAAAACTTCGTAACAAATCGGTAACATTTTTTAATACACGCTGAATTTCTAACGAAAAAATTAATACAAACGTAAGAAACTTACTTTGAGTAAGTAATTATAACTACGCATAAGTATTTTATCAATTTAAAGTTTTTAGAGTATTTTTGATGAAATTTACTAGCATTTTATTTAGTAAATTGAAGGGAATCTTTCGTTTAATTACATTAGAACTTACATTAGCTTGTGGTTTCGTGATGAAATGAATACTTATTTATTATTGTTGTTTCATTAGAAGGTATATTTCAATATGCCTTAATTGTATTGTAAATTAGAGGTAATCTCGAGTTTCGTGTTTATTCTTATTTATTATGAGGACTTGGCATGATGCTTTCAATATATATGGAACGTAGAGCGACTCTTCGCTAACACATTTATTCGCGTCTCGTACATTAAAATTGAGATTTACATTGAGAGCTTTACAGCTCTTTTATCTAAACAGTATTATAAATAATTGAAAAGCGTAAAAAAGTACGTAGACCACCACACGCATATCAAACGTACTTTTTAATTAACTCAACATTAATATTTTCACATGAGTTAATATCATAGTCAGTTGAGTGACAGAACGATATTTAAAAAAAACTCGTGATTGAGGACAACATGCTGACACATGTAAAATTATATTCGGGGTTTTTTGAATACATTCCAAAAGTGTAATTTTAAAGGAAATTATAATTTGTATATTACATAAGTGTATCTTAGGATTTTTTTCCTCAACTTCCTCGAGTAAGTCGTCAAATCTAATTTGAGTCAAATGGACTTTTTTGAAGAAAAAAGTTCATCTCATCTTCAATATAAGTATTTGATCATTGAGTATCATTGAGGATAAGAAGGACAAAAAAACGCGTGTGGGCGTTGGTTATGAGTTCATAAGGATTCCTAAATAAATACAAAAAAGACATGATTCGTGTTTTTAGTGGAGACGAGAGCTGCGACGAGTTGTGAGAGATTTTAAGGACTGTGAGAGAAAGTGTTGAGATCCTGTAATAGACATGATGTATTAAGTTACGGGTTAAATCTAATGAACAATATTACAGATACAAAAACATAATACATAATCTCGTTACGTGTGAACCAAATTTACTTTTATTCATTATTCTTTATTGTTTCGGCTTACTGAGTGCAGGAGTGTTTCGGAAAAGGTCTCTCAAAGGTAAACACACTCTTCTCCCTTCTATCTCTCGCATTGACTTGACTGGTTCTCTCTACTACTTTCTCTTCTTTCTTTTTCATAAATGATTTATAAAATTGCAAAATTTTGAAAAAAATATACTTATTTGCGAACGAGTATATTTGAATATTATGTCCTCATTTTGTAATCAAGTAATTGCATATTATTCAGATGTAAAATTCATTATTAATTTGATCTATTATATAGATTAATTGTTTATATTGCATTTTAAAAATCTCTGTCTATGTTGATGATTAACAAAAAAGCTCTTTCAAGTTCAAACATTACTTGGAACTTTTCATTCTTTCTTGATAAATAATCTCTTTTAAATGTCTCTTGTCTCTCTTTCTTATCGTCTCTTTCTATTAACTTACTTTTCATTATTGCACAATTCCCTCATTTTCATTTTATTGCAAATTGTTGATAATTACTATTTTTAAATCCATTCTCATCTATATCTGTAAAAAATGAAATTAGAGAAGACTCTTGGCTTCTTTTCTATTTTCTTATTATTGTAAATCCAAATCTAATTGTTTATTATACCTACGTGAATGGTTCGGTCTCTTTTCTGGTTCTCTCCACGCTCTTTGTTTCTACTTGGGAAATAACTCCCTTCACTTTTTAATCTCTTTTCCTCATTCCGCATGTTGACGAATTTATTTTATATTATCTTCTCAAGCTCCCCTTTAAGTCTTCTAATGAAGCTGACTTTCAAAGTATCAAAGCTGATACTTGTTTTTATATAATACTTTGAATCAAAGAAAACAACTTTCTGCACAAAACTTGCAATGAATGCAAATATTTTTCAAATCTTTTAACACACCTTATATTTGGTATGTGTTTTTTCTTTACCTGCATACTATTGAAACTTCTTTCTTCTCTTGAACAAAATTATCAAATCCAATCAAGCCGATGTTTGTCTTTTGAAATGTTTATATCAATGAAACAAATCTCAAGCGCTATATATTCTCTTTAAGCGATTGAGGAAAAACTAACACGCTGCACTGCAGTAAGCCAGAAAATTACCAATTTTCGGTTTATTGATTTACTGAACATGTACCGATGACATATTTTGTGTACAATAAATCTCTTTTCTGCACTTTATTTTAAGTTGCATATTTATATATTCTAAAAACCTGAATAAAATACGAAATTACCGTTTGTTACAATTAGTCAGAGTCGAGGAATAATGAGGATCTTGATTAATCAAAATTTCATTACTGTTTGAAATGAGTATTTGAACGTCTTGGGACTTATATAGCCTCATGATTACAGTACATTCTTAAATTGTAAATATCTAATGGATATAACAGTATTAGCAAATGTATTTTACTCTGTACAAAACATGAGTATTTGATTTGAACATTAAATGCAAAAATTAATTACATTTACGATTAGTGAGTGAAAGATAAGTATCCTGTATATGTAAAGTATTCATATTCTGTCATAACTATTGTTTCGTGAATGGTTACTTTATCAAACCTGCATGAGTTCCGTTTAGTACAAATGAGCCTAGCTGAGTATACTTGAATTTACTTAATACTTACTCGATCTTTATATTTATGTTCAAGGAGACATTTTTTGGAGAATGACGCATGTTAAAGTAATATTTACTAAAACGTTAACTTTAATAACATTCAATTTGATCGACTAAAACACAATTAATTTTAAATCTCTAACCCATGAAAAGTGATCATAATCATCATTTTTGAGCATTTTGAGCAAATTCAACAAGGATGTTGCCTTTAAATAGTTTTTTCTAACTAAAGAGAACTTTTACATGTAGTAAATGTAGTAAATAATATATTTTTCCTAAATAACCACCATTTGACATTTGGGAGTTTAATGGAGAGTTCAAAGGGAGACTGGATGATTATTTGGCAATAAATAGGAGGAACCACACGGGCTCAATGGGAGGATGTGACTGGATCCACTCCGTTGACGTTTGTTAGCGACTGTGTCTCCTTTACGACAACCGTGTCAGCAAGATTTTGGCTCGTCGACTGTCGTCATGCAAGCCACGATGTCACCCGAATGGCGACTGACTTGTACAGGGAAGCTATCCATGTTCCCTTCATGGCCAAGTAAATTTCCTCTTTTCATGATCACAATCATGTCATAATTGACTTGTTAAGAGATTTGATCTGGAATTTCAAGGGTATGAAAATGTATTTTCAGATTTGTAATTTTCTCAAAGAGGATTGAAATGACGGAAGCGCGGCTCCGAGTTTTCTGCATGACTGATGACCGAGAAGAAAAAACCCTTGAAGGTACTCCATATATAAAATATAATTTTAATACCTATGCCCCGATCTCACTTCAAACGACCTTCCAATCTTTAACGAGAACCAATTTAATGTCAAGTTTATTGCAATTTTTGCATTTTGACATTTTATGAGATCCTGCTATGAATTAAGTTATTATTTATGCTTTTAGCCTTCTCATTAACTCGGCGAGCTTAAAAGATTTCATAAGGACGTATTCATATTTTATCCTTTTGATTTTAATAGGCCAAGAGAATTTCTTGGAAGTGGCGAAGAGTCGGGATGTGGAAGTTCTGGAGGGAAAGGCCCAATGGATCGAAATGGCCGGAAACTTGGCTCCTGTTACCAAGTCGGGAGATCAACTCCGCCTCAAGTTCTTTGCCTTTAGAGAGAATCGTCTCCCATTCCTTGTCAGGCTAAGAGATCCTAATTCAGACGCGGTGGGAAGAATCATTTTCATGAGAGAGTCTAAGGTAAATTTGATTATGCTATTAAATAGACGTATTTACTTGAATTAAGCATCAATCATTAAATCATCATTCAAATACTAATTAAATTCAAAAGGATCTAAATTTATTTTTTAATTAACTATTTATTTGACTTTATAGCATTATTTATTTATTTATTTTAATTTATATGATTTTACAGTCAAGTGGGAGGAATGACCAAGTGCCTGTTTGCAATTTGAACATCGTACTGCCGGATCAAATTCTCCCTGATGAGCCATCGGCTCCAACGTCCATCTCCTCCTCCCCTCGACTCCCAATGCACAGTAATCGATATAACATTAAAAACGTGTCCTATTCACCAAAGGCCATGAAATCCAACTCATTGAGCGTCGGCCCTGGCGAAATCCACAAAGCGGATCTCAAGATCTCAGATGTTGCGAATCTTCTTGGGGACGATTGGGTTCCTCTCGCGAGACACCTTGCAATTGCCGATCCTGATGTTGCTATCATCGAAGCTGAATATCCTCAATCACCACATCAGCAGGTATGTTAAAAAAATTTAACATGGAAAGTTTTTTTTAATTAAAACATTCAAGATTATTACAAATCTAATATATGAAACGTTTTTGTTGAATATAATTAATTAAATTTATATTACAGGCAACGGTGATGCTTCGATTATGGATGCAACAAGCAGGTGATCGTGCAACTGGGAATTGTTTGGAAAAAGCCCTCAATGCCATAGGAAGGGATGACATTGTGAGTCGATGTATTGGAAACTTGGCCCCCGTTACCGACGCTTCTGAGAAGCTCATCGCTCAAGTTCATGTTGATGGAGTCAAAGGACCCGAGTCCCAAATCATTCAGCCTCTCATGAAACAAGATAAGCGAAACATGAGCTTAGATGTTTCATACGATGAACAGGACATTATGAAGGTAAACTCACAAATAATCTCACTTGGTTAATATCAGGCACTTATTACTTTTTTATCGTTTAAATATTGAAAATTAATTTTTTATAATAAAATTTTAGCTGTTTTTTTTAGTTTTCTGTGTCAGAAGGTGAGTTTAAATTTTTGTTTGAAAATTACAGGATTCGGAATCCTTAGAAGACATTTCTCAGTCGGAGCCTTTTAAATCAAAGACTCGTCTGAGGAGCGTTAGTCCTGACGTGTTCGAATCAAATAAGATGACATCGTCCTATGAAAGAGAAGAGCAAAAATACGTTGGAGAAGAAAAAGTTTGTTCAGCCAAAGGTAAGATTGAGATTTTCCTGCACAATTAGACAAATTGCTTTTCCAATTTTGAACATACACTCTACTCATGAAGCTCAAGCTGAATTTTAGCAATATAAAGATAAAATTACTTAAGTTATCAAATTTTTTGAGAATTGAATTAGTTTAGTCATTAGAAAGCTGGATAAACCCAACATTGTAATTTGCTTTCGTTTAATTTCTTATATTTTACTTAACAAACTAACATTTTATTCATGTTAATAACCCAATTACTTAAAGCTCCTCTTTATAACACATTTTGGAGATGAAACATTTAACTAATCTTCTTAACACTTAATTGTGCAATTCATGTTGATTAACATTTTTGAGAAAGGATTTTATTTCATCCCTCATTAACATGTTCGATGAAAGCTTACGAAATTAATTCAAACATTTTTTTCATTTTTTGTTTAAATCATAACATTTTGAATCTTAAATTATTGAAGTTGGCATGCGAGAGCAAAGTCACGCTGATGGAAACCTCCGTGCAGCTTTAATCGCAATTTAATTGAAAATTCTTGTTTTACAAAACATTAAAAATTTGATAAAATGCTAAATTCTCGATCGAGTCTAACTTTTGAATTTAACTTTGTATATAACCCTACCTCCGTTTCTCTTTCAAATTGACCGTGAGTTTTCCCTTTAATAATGTCACTTTTCTTTACTAAAATTTCAAAATAACCATTTACAAATTTTACACGACTACATTATATAAAGAAAAATTGCAGCATAAATCTATAAAACACATTTCAGTTTTGAACATTATAAACCTTATACAGCCAAGTTTTTCTCATAATATGGCATTTTAGAGGAGTAGCCACTGAATTTCTACGTACATTAAATAATTGAATAAAAACACAGCTTTATGGTGATAATGCCATTAGGTGATTTTAAAAGG